>WNWK01016877.1:0-43784 GCA_009830355.1 Cherax destructor
ATTAAAATATCTCATTCTTTATAGTATATATTTGTCACAGCATACACTACACTTTTAAAATTTATTCAATTAATTTCACAAAAAAATATAAAGATATTAAGATGTTATACAAATGATAAAACCGCTATCTCATTTTTGATCCCTTTTGCTGTTGAACCCCAAGAACAGCACACTGTAAAAAGATACAAAAGCATCTTCAAAGGGGTCAAGCGATGTCAAAAAACCCTTTCCTAAAATACCCCTTCGCCCACTCAGGACGACACCTGACCGCAGCTTCAGCATCTCTAAGAGCTTCCTCTGCACACCCCAGGAGTGTGGAGGACATGAAACGGTTGCTCAGCAGTAAGTGATCTTGGGAGCTGTCCAAGGAAAGAAAATATTAAATGAACAAAAAATTTTTTAAAGAAATCTCTTCACAACAATATAACTATACTGACAAGTTTTTAAATGTCTCCTCTATGCTAGAAAAGTTAAATATGCCAACAGTTTAAAAAATGCATCCAGCACTCATGCTTTCTCACAATGGAAATGATGACCTCCAAGGCTATAATACTGTACAGTGGACCTCGGTTAACGAAATTAATCCGTTCCAGGAGCTATTCTTAATCTGAATCTTTCGTAATCCGAACCCTTATTTCCCATAAGAAATAATGTAAATACAATTAATCCGTTCCAGACATCCAAAAATATTCACAAAAATACATTTTTTAAAGAATAACTATAGTTTTACATACAGAAAGCACACACAAATACTACATACAATATTAAATTTATAAATAAATATTGAAATAAACATTTAAAATAACATTTACTTACCTTTATTGAAGAGACTTGCTGGCATCTGGAAGATAGGGAGGACAGGGGAGGGGTTAGTGATTGGAAGGGAATCCCACTCCCTGCATGCCTGCTACACTCCCTGCATGCCTGCTACACTCCCTGCATGCCTGCTACACTCCCTGCATGCCTGCTACACTCCCTGCATGAATGCTACACTCCCTGCATGAATGCTACACTCCCTGCATGAATGCTACACTCCTGCATGAATGCTACACTCCCTGCATGAATGCTACACTCCCTGCATGAATGCTACACTCCCTGCATGAATGCTACACTCCCTGCATGAATGCTACACTCCCTGCATGAATGCTACACTCCCTGCATGAATGCTACACTCCCTGCATGAATGCTCACTCCTGCATGAATGCTACACTCCCCCATGAATGCTACACTCCCTGCATGAATGCTACACTCCCCTGCATGAATGCTACACTCCCTGCATGAATGCTACCACTGGGGTGCCACTAGGAAGCTTCTTTGGACCCATGGTGACTTATTTCACAGTGACAATCACTAAACCACCAAAAAAGACACCAAATGTATTGTGAATGTTTGAAAGAGCGCGCTGGGTAATGTTCTCTCAATGATAAACAACGCTACACTGGCATCTTGCGCAGGCCAGGCGCGGAGCAGGCGGACACGTATAATACGTTTTGCTAACCGAGCTTTTTTCGCTATCCGATTGCGAAAAGCTTTACTCGATTTTTCGTTAACTAAACCTTTCGTTAACCGAGGGTCCACTACTATGGTATTAAAACAGAGGACATGGGAAAAAAAAAACAATAATTTGGCTTAAAGCAAATCATGCATATCCTAACTCCCTAGACATAATATAGTACCTAACCTGGGCACCTTAGTCATGACACTTGGGTATTCCAGCACTTGCCTAACACTGGAGGTCTGAAGTAACATGCCTCTCCACCTAATGAAAAAAAAATGTAATGGAATAGTGATAATCATAATCAACAATTGACTATTGGCTCCATGTTAACAATGGGAAAGACTAATTTTGTAGTTCCAATTTTCTGAAAGACGAGTGTAAAACTATCAAAAATACTTTCAGAACTCTACCGTACCCTTCAAATTTTATTCTAAATCGTGGACAAAGAGTCAAAAATATCCTGAGTACTCCTAGAGCCAACAGCAAAAGATATAGTATTTAGTTTTCCCCACTAGTAAAGTTGTATCACAAAAATGTTTAGCCAAACCAACAATAAATTGTCCTGTAGCTCAATTGCTAGCTCACTTAGCTCATACATTGAGGTCTGCGGGTCAATCCCTGGTACGGTTAGAAACGTTAGGACGTACTATTTCCTTATGACACTATGGCACACAAATACAGCAGTCACAACCAGACCAAATACAGTGGACCCCCAGATAACGATGGCCTCGGATAACGATAAATTCGGAAAACGATACATTTTTCCATAAAAATAATGGTTCGGTAAACGATGATCCACTCGGAAAAGCGATATTCGTCTTGGACACATACATGTGCCCTGGGACGGCACAATGCTCCATCAGTCAGTGTGCCATTGTTTCCAGCGCGAGTGAGCACCACCCCGCATTCATACCATACATTTTGTCATTTTTCCACTGTTTTAGTGCCTGCAACTGCTAAATAAGCCACTATGGGTCCAAAGAAAGCTCCTAGTGCCAGCCCTGTGGTAAGGAAAGTAGAAATACGGTAGAACTGAAGAAGAAGATCATTGCAAAATATGAAAGTGGAGTGCGTGTGGCTGAGCTGGCCAGGCTCTATGGCAAACCCTATTCAACCATCAGTACCATTGTGGCCAAGGCAAATCAAATCAAGAACGCTGTTGTTGCGAAGGTGCAAATATGATCACAAAACAGAGATCGTAAGTGCTGGAAGATGTGGAAAATTTGTTGTTGGTGTGGATCACGAGAAACAATTAACAGGAGATAGTGTTACACAGTCAATAATATCTGAAAAACAAGGCAGTTGCATGATGATCTCGTCAAGAAAAGGCCTGCAACGAGTGCTGAAGTGAGCAATTTAAAGCCAGCAAAGGCTGGTTTGACAGATTTAAGTCGTAGTGGCATACATAGTGTGATAAGGCATGGTGAGGCAGCCAGTTCTGACCAAAGTGCTGCTGAAAAATATGTCAATGAATTTCAAAGCTATGTAAAGGCTGAAGGATTTAAACCTGAACAAGTGTTTAATTGTGAAAACAGGCCTGTTTTGGAAGAAAATGCCAAACAGGACCTTCATTACACAAGAGGAAAAGGCACTGCCAGGACACAAGCCTATGAAAGACAGGCTAACTCTTATGTTGTGTAGTAATGCTAGCGGGGATTTTAAAGTGAAGCCTTTAGTGGTGTATCACTGAAAATCCCCGAGCGTTTAAGAGATGCAGTGTCGCCAAGGCTAATTTGTGTGTGATGTGGAAGTCTAACAATAAGACATGGGTCACTAGGGACATTTTCCTTGATTGGTTCTATGAAGTGTTTGGCCCCAGTGTGAAGAAATATCTTGAGGAAAATAATTTGGGCCTCAAGTGCCTCCTGATAATGAACAATGCTCCTTGTTATCCTCAAGACATGGAAGAGCAAATTGTGGACGAACTGAAGTTCATCAAAGTGAAGTTCTTGCCCCCTAATACCACTCCTCTCCTCCAGCCCATGGACCAGCAGGTCATTTCAAACTTTAAAAAACTCTACAACAAAGCAATGTTTCAAAAGTGCTTTGAGTGACCTCAAGACATTAATATGACCCTAAAAGATTTTTGGAAAGATCATTTCAATATCCTGCATTGTGTAAACCTTATAGGTAAGGCTTGGGAGGAGTAATCCAGAACTTTGAACTCTGCCTGGAGAAAATTGTGGCCAGAATGTGTCCCAGAGAGGGATTTTGAAGGTTTTGGGGATGAGCCTCAGAACCCTGAGTCTGAGCCTGTTGTGGAAGAAATTGTGGTACTGGGCAAGTCCATGGGGTTGGATGTTAGTACCTAGGATGTGGAACAGTTGGAGGAGCACAATGAAGAGATAACCACTGAAGATCTGCAAGAGCTTTAACAGCAACAGCAATAACAGACCACAGTTCAGGAAAATAGTTCAGAGGAGGAGAAGGAAGAGAGATGGAAGAAGTTGCCTTCTTCAAAAATTAAGGAGATTTGTGCCCAATGGACTAATGTACAAAGATTTATGGATGAATATCACCCTAACAAAGCTGTTGCAGGCCGTGCTGGCAACATGTACAATGACAATGTGGTGTCCCATTTCAGGAGGTTTTAAAGAAACGCCAGACACAGAGCTCCCTGGACAGATTTTTTGTGAGAGGTGGTCACATCAAAGCACTTTTGAAACATTGCTTTGGTGTAGAGTTTTTTAAAGTTGCAAATGACCTGCTGGTCCATGGGCTGGAGGAGAGGAGTGGTATTAGGGGGCAAGAACTTCACTTTGATGAACTTAGTCCTCCACAATTTTCTCTACCAAGTTTGGAGGATGAAAAGGAGCATTGTCCATTATCAGGAGGCACTTAAGTGGCAAATTATTTTCCTGGAGATATTTCTTCACATTGGGGCCAAACATGCCATTGAACCACTCTAAGAAAATGTCCTTTGTGACCCATGCCTTTTTGTTAGACTTCCACATCACACACAAGTTAGACTTGGTGATACCGCATCTGCCAAACACTTGGGGATTTCCAGAATGATTCAAATTCAAATTCTTTATTTCTAGTAATATACAAGGTGGGGTGTACTTATAATTATACATTTTATGAAGTAGATATTACAAGATGGCCAATAATATGCCTAGGCTTTTCAGGCAGTCTTATGATAGGTCTTACTCAATAGCAACACAATGATTATACAGATAGTAAGGTTAGGTAATTGTAGTGATTAACTAGGTTTACAAAATTGAGGTACTGGAATTTAAACATTTAAGAATTTAACAATTAGTTTATATATTAATGGTAAAGGTGATGTATTGGCATAATACAGTTTCTATATTGGAGTGTCTTAGGCAAACTTATGACTAGCTTAAAAATTATGAAGCAATAATTGTATTAGAATTTTGGTTAGTCCTGTGCAAATTAAGGGGAATCACAGATATCAATAAGTGTATTTTGCTGTGGATATGTGCAAGATAAAGTAGTTTTCATGTGGTTAGCCATCGGTTGGGTGCGTAAGTGAGATAAGATGTTTTTTAACGGTGCTTTTGAAAATGGAGGTTGTGTCTGCAGTTCTAGAGTTTTCAGGCAGGGAGTTCCAGATTTTAGGCCCTTTTATGCGCATTGAATTTTTGTATAGATTTAGTCGGACACGGGAATGTCAAAGAGATGTTTATGTCTGGTATTATGTCTATGGGTCCTGTCACAACTGTCAAGAAAGTGTTTTAGCTCAGGTTAAAGTTGGAATTAATGGTTCTATAAATGTAGATAGCAGAGTAGTAAGTATGGATGTTCTGAACAGTGAGTAGGTTTAGGTCTTTGAAGAGTGGGGGTGTGCCTTGCGTTGGATTGTGTGATAATTCTTACTGCGGCTTTTTGTTGGGTTATTATTGGCTTTAGGTGGGTAATTGCTGTTGATCCCCATGCAAAATGGCATATGTGAGGTAGGGATAAATGAGTGAGTAGTATAGAGTGAGTAGGGCTGATTGTGGTACATAATACCGTATCTTAGAGAGGATCCCACAGTTTTGGACACTTTCTTTGTTATGTGTTGGATATGGGTGCTGAATTTCAGGCTGCTGTCAAGGTGAAGGCCCAGGAACTTGCCTCGTTATGTCTAGCAATAGGTGTAGAGTTGATCTTAATGTTTAATTGTGGATCATCTGTTCTGTTGCCAAACATAATATAGAAGGTCTTATCAGTGTTGAGTGTAAGTTTATTGGCTGTCATCCATGTTGATATTTTTATTAATTTGTTAACAATGGTATTAAGCGTGGCAAGGTTTGTGTGGGAGATGACATAAGTTGTATCGTCAGCAAGAGTATTGGTTTCAGCTGTTGTGATACATTGGGAAGATCATTGATATATAGAGGAAGAGCAGGGGACCAAGGACACTTCCCTGCGGTACTCCGGTGTCTAGTGGTAGTGTCGTGGAGGATGTGTCTTTAATAGTGACATACTGGTACCTATTAGTGAGGTAGGATTTGAGGTATGCTAGTGCATGACCTCTTATTCCATAGTGGTCAAGTTTGTGGAGTAGGATGCCGTGGTTTACTGTGTCAAAAGCTTTCCTTAAGTCAATAAAGTCCTAGTGGATATTCCTTATTTTCAAGTGCTGTATAAGCAGGTCTATCATTTTTACTATTGCATCGTTAGTGCTTTTATTTTTCCTGAAGCCAAATTGGCAGGGGTTGAGTATGCTTTGCGTCGTTATAAACGAGTATAATCTCTTGTGTACAAGTTTCTCAAACATTTTGGATAGCAATGGTAGATTTGATATAGGCCTATAGTTATTTACGTCTGTAGGGTCACCACCTTTGTGTATTGGTGTAACTTTTGCTGTTTTGAGTAGTGTTGGGAAGGTGCTAGATTCTAATGATTTGTTAAAAGTAAAGAAATAGGATATGAAAGGACATGAGCAGCTCGTTTGTATATTAAGGGTGGAACTTGAGACAGATGTCCTGATTTATTTTTAAGTGACTTGATTATCATGGAGACTTCAGTGGGTTCTGTAGGTGCAATATATAAGGAGGATGGGAAATTCCCATCTAGGTAATCACTTGCCGGGCATTGGTATCTGGAATTTTACTGGCAAGATTTGATCCTATAGTTGAGAAGAAGTCATTTATCTTGTTTACTGTATCGATAGGCTGTAGTGGTGTTTCGTTTGGTTTAGTTAGGACAATATCCCTATTTTTTTTTTTTTTTAGTTTGTGGGTGCCCATAATCTGTGAGAGTGTTTTCCAGGTCTTTTTTATATCTCCTCTTGTTTCAGTGAATCTGCTGGAGTAGTACAATTGTTTGGCTTTTTTTATTAGTTTGGTGAGAACTGATGAATAGTGTTTAACAAACTCCTTATGTATGAATCCCGTCTATATTGCTTCTCATATTGATGTTTCTTGTTAATGGATTTTAGTAAGTTGTTAGTTAGCCATGGGCAGCCTAACCGTTTATTCGTAATCTGTTTCATTTTTATAGGACAATGTTTGTTGTATAGTCTATGTAATTTATTAAGAAAGGTGTCTGTCCACTCATCGATACCCTTGGCATTTGGGAATTCTATAGCCCAGTCAACTGTGGCTAGCTCTGTTGTGAAGTTATTTATTGAAGCTTGGTCATGGAGTCGGAATGAAACTTTGGTTTATTCTAGGGGGGGTTTACTAATGTTTGTTAAGAGGAAGGTGGGGTAGTGGTCTGTGGTGCTGTCTGTTATTATCCCCGATTTAAGGGGGGCTAGGATATTGGTCCATATATGGTCGATTATGGTTGCACTCGTATCAGTAAGCCTAGTTGGTTTGGTTATTGTTGGTATGAGAAGTGTGTTGTTCATATTGTTGATGAAATCGGTTACTGGCTGGTCATCTGGTAGGCCAAGGTTGATGTTGAAGTCTCCAGCTAAGATAAGGTGGTGTTTGTTCAATTGGTTGTTTGTTATTTGGGTTTTAGTTGATCGCTAAAACTTGGGATGTTTGTATAAGGCATCCGGTAAATGGCCCGATGGTTATGGGAGTCTTAAGGTTTTGTGCAGTAAATTTACAAAAATATATTCTCCATATTCATCATTATAGCAAATGGTGTCACGCAGGATATTTCATTAGAGTAATAGATTGCAATACCTCCCTGCTTGATGTGGTCTGCAGTTGTGTATTGCTGTGTATCCTGCTTGAGTAGATATCTATTGTATCCTGCTTAAGCCAGGTTTCAGTAAGGACAATACATGTGAAGGTTGTTTTTAGGGAACTAAGGAGGGCAAGGAGGTCATCATAATGTTTGCTTAAGGATCGGACATTGTAGTTAGAACTGTTATACTTTTAGTAGTGTTTAGGACAGTGTGGGCTTGTGATGCTGTGTAGTAGAGGCAGTTATTTTCCAGTAAATTTTGAATGGGTGTTCGATTAAATAGGTTTAGATCAGGGTCGACGTGATCATTCATCATTTAGGTTAAATAGTGATTTTGTTATATCATGTATAGTGTGGTGAGTTATAGTACTGATATCTGTTGTAAGGGGATGTTTTGGTAAGTATATAACTAATGCACATTGGTCAAATAGAGTATAGTAACAAATAAACATAGTGGTCTTGGTATTGAGTATGTATTAAGCTAGTATGAAATAAAAATTAGATATAAACTAATGAGATACAATTATCAAAAACAATGTAGCACCAATGAGTTTGGTAAAGGTTATGTATTAAGCTAGAATGAAATAAAGTACAGTAAAAACTTACAAATTTAATTAATCTATTAAGTTTAAGTTACAAAATTGAGTAGCACCAATGAGTTTGGTGTTGGTTATTTAATAAGCTAGAAGGTAATTAGATATAAACTAATAAGATAAAATTACTTATAACAATGTAGCACCAATGAGTTTGGTAATGGTTATGTATTAGGCTAGAATGAAATAAAGTACAGTAAAAATTACAAATATAGATAAACTACTAAGTTTAAATTACAAAATTGTGAAGTATCAATGAGTTTGGTGTTGGTTATTCAATATGCTAGAATGTAATTAGGTGAACTAGATATTACCTATGATATTAATAGATAATAAGATAGTTGTAGCACAAGACTGATACTTGTAATTGCACTAGAGAATAGTTGCAATAGAAATAAAGGTATAATACAGGTTTATAAAAAAGTATAATAAAAAATAAACAGGGGCAAAGAATGGTATACAGTAGATATTAAAATAAGTAAAATGGGATTTTTTAGCACAGGTTATTAAAAAGGATAATTGGTAAGGATATTGCAATGATGTTGCAGCTGTGTATGGAAGCTTGGATCTTTGGCAATGATAGGTTAATAAAAATAAAGGTATAAAATAAGATTGAGCAATGAAGTATAAAAAAATGGGGCAATAATAATTATAAAATAAAAATTGTGCAATAAAGCTTGAATAATAAGGGGATTTTGTAGTTATCAAATACAAATTAAGACTATGAGGTAGAATTAAGACTATGAGGTAGAATTAAGACTATGAGGTAGAATTAAGACTATGAGGTAGAATTAAGACTATGAGGTAGAATTAAGACTATGAGGTAGAATTAAGACTATGAGGTAGAATTAAGACTATGAGGTAGAATTAAGACTATGAGGTAGAATTAAGACTATGAGGTAGAATTAAGACTATGAGGTAGAATTAAGACTATGAGGTAGAATTAAGACTAGGAGGTAGAATTAAGACTATGAGGTAGAATTAAGACTATGAGGTAGAATGGTAGTTGGATATAAGGTAAAAATTTAATGGTAAGAGAGTATTGGAATTTTGGGTAACAAAATTTAAAGATGGTTCATAACACTAATCTGGTGCCTAAAGCTCTCGCTTCACACGGCGAGGGCCTGGGTTCGATTCCCAGCCAGGGCAGAAACATTGGGCGTGTTTCTTTACACCTGTTGTCTATGTTCCCCATAAGTAAAATGGGTACCCGGGTGTTAGTCGACTGGTGTGAGTCGCATCCTGGGACACTGACCTAATCTGCCCGAAATGCTCAGCATAACAAGGGACTTTCTATATAGTAGTATGTCACTGATGTCAGCTAGGCCTGTATACCATGTACATGTACTTGTAGTAAATAAAGATATTATTATTATTATTATTATTATTATAATCGTGGATAGTGGGTTTACTATATATTATTCTAATTCTGTTAACTCAGCCTCACTCAGGAATCTTTTAAGTTCATGTTCTGTTGCAGTGAAATACGTCTTCCCAGTGGACTGTTTCCTAACTGTGATTTTACCATCCCTCACAAAGCACTGATGAATTTTTTGGGCATTGCGTAATTTTCTTAAACGATAAAGGAGGTTTTGTCTTGTTTTGGTAAGGCACTCATTAACGTACACATCAGATTATATAGCTATGGATGTTTTTAGTAGGTTGTTTCTTTGCAAGCTGGTACTGAATTTTAATAGCACTGTTTTTTTCCCTGCTTGGTAGCCCATCAGTTTGCAAATTCATGTCTGGCGCCTCGTCGTCTTAATACATTATATTTCATGTCTCAAACTCTCTATGTATCATCTAACACATGAATGTTGTATTGTAATAAAGGCAGGTGTCACTCACCTGTGTTAGACACCACAAACACTGTTTATGTGGATACCCAGAATGATATAAATCAACTACAGTAATTACCCAAAAATACACAAAATCACCAACTAATAGGACTTGTGTTACCACCACCTGCCCCGCTGCCACTGAAGTGATACTCCACAACATTCACCCATTCCACATCGCCTACTATTCATCTGAAGCCACGGTCAATGGCCAAGGGTCATAGCAACAACAGAAGATCCAGTAAACAGCCAAGAACTCCTAACATCCCAGGTGAGAGCAGCATTTCTGCAAGGAAAACTTCTCGTACTACCAGCCAGGCCTCAACCCCCAAACACCTGCACCATCACAACACCCGCCAGACAACAACAATAATGGCCGCCGCCACAGTCCAAGATAACTCTTTCCATGGATTTGATGTTAAGAAGATTAATGACCCAGAGATAGCTAAACTCCTTATGATCCAGAATCAAACAATCACCAAGCTTACCCAGGAAATGCAGGAGCTTAAAACCTCCAACGCACAGTACCTCGTCAAGATCACAACTCTGGAAGACAAACTAAGCACTCTAGAACAACTAAGCAACACCCACACCCAGTCTGTAGACACCATCAACACTCTGAAAGATCAAGTCACCCAGCTGAACAAGAACATCATAGAAGAAAGATCACGAGTGGATCTACAACTTACTGATGTCATCAACAACTTCCAAGACCATAACGACCAACAACAGCTAAGTGACGCTGTTATAGTTAATAGCAAACATCTCCCACCTACAGTCACCCAAGAGACATGCATGGAGGCCGCCCTACAACTCTTCAAGGACCACCTTAGCATAAACATACGTAGTGATGAACTAAAAGATTGCAAACTGATGGGCTACCAAGCAGGTAAAAAAACAGTGCTATTAAAATTCAATACCAGCTTGCAAAGAAACAACCTACTAAAAACATCCATAACCATGAAATCTGATGTCTATGTGAACGAGTGCCTTACCAAAACAAGACAAAACCTCCTGTATCGTTTAAGAAAATTACGCAATGCCCAAAAAATTCATCAGTGCTTTGTGAGGGATGGTAAAATCGCAGTTAGGAAACAGCCCACTGGGAAGAGGTATTTCATTGCAACAGAACATGAACTTAAAAGATTCCTGAGTGAGGCTGGGTTAACAGAATTAGAATAATATGTAGTAAACCCACTATCCACGATTAGTGTTATGAACCATCTTTAAATTTTGTTCCCAAAATTCCAATACCCTCTAACCATTAAATTTTTACTTTTTGTTCCCCAAAATTCCAATACCCTCTTACCATTAAATTTTTACCTTATATCCAACTACCATTCTACCTCATAGTCTTAATTCTACCTCATAGTCTTAATTCTACCTCATAGTCTTAATTCTACCTCATAGTCTTAATTTGTATTTGATAACTACAAAATCCCCTTATTATTCAAGCTTTATTGCACAATTTTTATTTTATAATTATTATTGCCCCATTTTTTTATACTTCATTGCTCAATCTTGTTTTATACCTTTATTTTTCAAGCCTTATTATTCAAGCTTTATTGCACAATTTTTATTTTATAATTATTATTGCCCCATTTTTTTATACTTCATTGCTCAATCTTATTTTATACCTTTATTTTTATTAACCTATCATTGCCAAAGATCCAAGCTTCCATACACAGCTACAACATCATTGCCCTATCCTTACCAATTATACTTTCTAATAACCTGTGCTAAAAAATCCAATTTTACTTATTTTAATATCTACTGTATACCATTCTTTGCCCCTGTTTATTTTTTATTATACTTTTTTATAAACCTGTATTATACCTTTATTTCTATTGCTTCTATTCTCTAGTGCAATTACAAGTAACAGTCTGGTGCTACAACTATCTTATTATCTATTAATATCATAGGTAATATCTAGTTCACCTAATTACATTCTAGCTTATTGAATAACCAACACCAAACTCATTGATACTTCACAATTTTGTAATTTAAACTTAGTAGTTTATCTATATTTGTAATTTTTACTGTACTTTATCTCATTCTAGCCTAATACATAACCATTACCAAACTCATTGGTGCTACATTGTTATAAGTAATTTTATCTTATTAGTTTATATCTAATTACCTTCTAGCTTATTAAATAACCAACACCAAACTCATTGGTGCTACTCAATTTTGTAACTTAAACTTAATAGATTAACTAAATTTGTAATTTTTACTGTACTTTATTTCATTCTAGCTTATTACATAACCAATACCAAACTCATTGGTGCTACATTGTTATTAATAATTTAATCTTATTAGTTTATATCAAAATTTTTTCTTTAATTTTACTGTACTATATTTCATTCTAGCTTAATACATAACCAATACCAAACTCATTGGTGCTACATTGTTTTTGATAATTGTATCTCATTAGTTTATATCTAATTTTTTATTTCATACTAGCTTAATACATACTCAATACCAAGACCACTATGTTTATTTGTTACTATACTCTATTGGACCAATGTGCATTAGCTATATACTTACCAAAACATCCCCTTACAACAGATATCAGTACTATAACTCACCACACTATACATGATATAACAAAATCACTATTTAACCTAAATGATGAATGATCACGTGACCCTGATCTAAACCTATTTAATCGAACACCTATTCAAAATTTACTGGAAAATAACTGCCTCTACTACACAGCATCACAAGCCCACACTGTCCTAAACACTACTAAAAGTATAACAGTTCTTAACTACAATGTCCGATCCTTAAGCAAACACTATGATGACCTCCTTGCCCTCCTTGCTTCCCTAAAACTACCTTCACATGTATTGTCCTTACTGAAACCTGGCTTAAGCAGGATTCAATAGATATCTACTCGCTGCCAGGATACACAGCAATACACAACTGCAGACCACATCAAGTGGGGGGAGGTATTGCAATCTATTACTCTAATGAAATATCCTGCTGTGACACCAATTGCTATAATGATGAATATGGAGAATATATTTTTGCTAAATTTACTGCACAAAACCTTAAGACTCCCATAACCATCGGGGCCATTTACCGGATGCCTCATACAAACATCCCAAGTTTTAGCGATCAACTAAAAACGCAAATAACAAACAACCAATTGAACAAACACCACCTTATCTTAGCTGGAGACTTCAACATCAACCTTGGCCTACCAGATGACCAGCCAGTAACCGATTTCATCAACAATATGAACAACACACTTCTCATACCAACAATAACCAAACCAACTAGACTTACTGATACGAGTGCAACCATAATCGACCATATATGGACCAATATCCTAGCCCCCCTTAAATCGGGGATAATAACAGACAGCACCACTGACCACTACCCCACCTTCCTCTTAACAAACATTAGTAAACCGCCCTAGAATACACCAAAGTTTCATTCCGACTCCATGACCAAGCTTCAATAAATAACTTCACAACAGAGCTAGACACAGTTGACTGGGCTATAGAATTCCCAAATGCCAAGGGTATCGATGAGTGGACAGACACCTTCTTAATAAATTACATAGACTATACAACAAACATTGTCCTATAAAAATGAAACAGATTACGAATAAACGGTTAGGCTGCCCATGGCTAACTAACAACTTACTAAAATCCATTAACAAGAAACATCAATATGAGAAGCAATATAGACGGGATTCATACATAAGGAGTTTGTTAAACACTATTCATCAGTTCTCACCAAACTAATAAAAAAGCCAAACAATTGTACTACTCCAGCAGATTCACTGAAACAAGAGGAGATATAAAAAGACCTGGAAAACACTCTCACAGATTATGGGCACCCACAAACTGAAAAAAATAGGGATATTGTCCTAACTAAACCAAACGAAACACCACTACAGCCTATTGATACAGTAAACAAGATAAATGACTTCTTCTCAACTATAGGATCAAATCTTGCCAGTAAAATTCCAGATACCAACGCCCGAGCAAGTGATTACCTAGATGGGAATTTCCCATCCTCCTTATATCTTGCACCTACAGAACCCACTGAAGTCTCCATGATAATCAAGTCACTTAAAAATAAATCAGGACATCTGTCTCAAGTTCCACCCTTAATATACAAACGAGCTGCTCATGTCCTTTCATATCCTATTTCTTTACTTTTTAACAAATCATTAGAATCTAGCACCTTCCCAACACTACTCAAAACAGCAAGGGTTACACCAATACACAAAGGTGGTGACCCTACAGACGTAAATAACTATAGGCCTATATCAAATCTACCATTGCTATCCAAAATATTCGAGAAACTTGTGCACAAGAGATTATACTGTTTATAACTACACAAAGCATACTCAACCCCTGCCAATTTGGCTTCAGGAAAATAAAAGCACTAACGATGCAATAGTAAAATGATAGACCTGCTTTACACAGCACTTGAAAATAAGGAATATCCACTAGGACTTTTATTGACTTAAGGAAAGCTTTTGACACAGTAAACCACGGCATCCTACTCCACAAACTTGACCACTATGGAATAAGAGGTCATGCACTAGCATACCTCAAATCCTACCTCACTAATAGGTACCAGTATGTCACTATTAAAGACACATCCTCCACGACACTACCACTAGACACCGGCGTACCGCAGGGAAGTGTCCTTGGTCCCCTGCTCTTCCTCTTATACATCAATGATCTTCCCAATGTATCACAACACTTGAAACCAATACTCTTTGCTGACGATACAACTTATGTCATCTCCCACACAAACCTTGCCACGCTTAATACCATTGTTAACGACAATTAATAAAAATATCAACATGGATGACTGCCAATAAACTTACACTCAACACTGATAAGACCTTCTATATTATGTTTGGCAACAGAACAGATGATCCACAATTAAACATTAAGATCAACTCTACACCTATTGCTAGACATAACGAGGGCAAGTTCCTGGGCCTTCACCTTGACAGCAGCCTGAAATTCAGCACCCATATCCAACACATAACAAAGAAAGTGTCCAAAACTGTGGGGATCCTCTCTAAGATACGGTATTATGTACCACAATCAGCCCTACTCACACTATACTACTCACTCATCTATCCCTACCTCACATATGCCATTTGTGCATGGGGATCAACAGCAATTACCCACCTAAAGCCAATAATAACCCAACAAAAAGCCGCAGTAAGAATTATCACACAATCCAACGCTAGGCAGCACACCCCCACTCTTCAAAGACCTAAACCTACTCACTGTCCAGAACATCCATACTTACTACTCTGCTATCTACATTTATAGAACCATTAATTCCAACTTTAACCCTGAGCTAAAACACTTTCTTGACAGTTGTGACAGGACCCATAGACATAATACCAGACATAAACACCTCTTTGACATTCCCGTGTCCGACTAAATCTTTACAAAAATTCAATGCGCATAAAAGGGCCTAAAATCTGGAACTCCCTGCCTGAAAACTCTAGAACTGCAGACACAACCTCCATTTTCAAAGGCACCGTTAAAAAAAATCTTATCTCACTTACGCACCCGACCGATAGTTAACCATACGAAAACTACTTTATCTTGCACATATCCACAGCAAAATACACTTATTGATATCTGTGATTCTCCTTAATTTGCACATTACTAACCACAGCAAAATACACTTATTGATATCTGTGATTCCCTTTAATTTGCACAGTTCTAACCAAAATTCTGATACAACTATTGCTCCATAATACTTAAGCTAGTCATAAGTTTGCCTAAGATACTCCAATATAGAATCTATATTATGCCAATATGTCACCTTTACCATTAATATATAAACTAATTGCTAACTTTTATACTAATTGTTAAATTCTCAATGTTTAAATTCCAGTACCTAAATTTTGTAAACCTAACCTTACAATCTGTATATCCATTGTATAGCTATTGAGTAAGACCTATCATAAGACTGCCTGAAAAGCCTAGGCATACCTAGGCATATTATTGGCCATCTTGTAATATCAACTTTAATGTATAACTATAAGTACCCCCCACCTTGTATTACATGAAATAAAGGATTTGAATTTGAATTTGAATTTGAACTTTATCACAGCCACCAGGAACACGAGGTGTTGTTGTTGTTGGGGTTTATAGGACCACTGACAGTGTACGCCGTATCGAGCCCTGCCGTCCAACGCTCCCAGATGGAACCTCAACCAAAGTGCAAGTAAGTAAGTTTATTCAGGTATACACAAATACACTTACATAGATTATCATACATAGCAGCATATGTGTAGAGAACCCTCCAGGATAACCCAAAAAGTCACACAGAGTGACTTATTTCCATTGAGTTCCATTTAATACCTTAATATTAGACACTAGTAGATACTAGTTATTATACTAAAATTAAAAGGAATAAGGTAAAAAGAGTTATTTACATGTACATGTATGTTATCTAAAAAAAATAAAAATCATTCTCCTCCCTTTCTGTCACTACATTCATTAGGTACCTTTTGGTTCTCTTCTTGAACTGGCTGATGCTATGACTGGCTTTGACATGTGCAGGCAGTCTGTTCCATTCCTGTATTGCTGTACAATAAAAGGTGTTTGAAGCTTGGTCACTGACTGTGGGTACTACAAAGTTGTGCTCTCTCCCCCTAGTACTATGACTGCTTTGGTTCCCAGCCTTAACAAAATTGGCAGCAAGATATTCTGGACACTGTTTGTGAGTAATTTTATAAACTTGATTCAACTTAAGTTGTCCAGGATAAATCTTATCATTTTATTCTGTGTGATTTACAGTTTATCTTTCAGTTTTTTTGTCAAGGCAGAGTACTATGAAGAGCAAGCGTAGTCAATATGACATTGCATAAGGGCTAGACATAGGGTCCTGCGAGCCTCAGTAGGTAGACACTGTGCTTGTCTGTAGAGGAACTTCAGTCTGGCATTCGCTTTCTTTACTACACTGTTCCCTATCAATTCTCCTGACATGCATGGGTCAAAGGGGATTCCCAGATATTTTACTGAGGAAACTAAGGTGATGGATTCCCCATTACATCGGACATTAAAATTATTTACCCTGCTCAGTTTATATTTCGTGCCACAGAGTATGGCTTCTGTTTTTCCGAGGTGTAACGATAACTTGTTGTCTACTAACCATTTGCTGCAGGACTCCAGTTCCAGTGTTAATACATTAGCTATATCTTGTGGGTCTTTACCTGACACTAACAGAGCACTGTCATCCGCATACAGTAGGAGTTTGCACTTGACACTGATGGACATGTCATTTACATAACACAGGAATAATAAGGGACCCAGAATACTACCTTGGGGGAACTCCACATGCTGCCACCTATCATACATTCACACATGAACAGCGTCGTGCTCTGTGTAAACTAAGACTGCCACGAGGCCTCACAACTGGTAGTGCACTCAGAAAACTCATGGACCAGGGTAACACTGCTGACATTGATGAGGTCTGCTCTTTATATGAACAATTTTTTCATTGTACTGAGAAACTAAGCCAGATTCCAGGACTTCTATAATGGATCAGTCCTCGCATAAACTTAATATTTTTAGCTGGAATATTGCATCACTTAGAAAAAGACTTCCTGACCTTCATCATAAAGTAACCACCGAACCCATTGATATTGTGTGTCTACAAGAGTGCAGAGTCCCTGAAAAATCCCAGCCCCTAAATTGCCATCATTTGTTGCATATAATCTCAAATCTACTAATTCTTGTGTTCTATATATTAAAAAATCACTTCCCCATCAACTTCTCACACATAAGAAAACAGAGGGACTGCAATACCATGGTGTTAGGATTTATATTGGGAACTCTGCTCTCAACATATTTAATTTGTATGCTCCTGCTGATAAGTTCAATTACTTGGAGCTCCCAACTTGTGCTCAGTCTGAGCCTACTCTTATAATTGGAGATTATAATGCAAGACACAAAAGCATTGGAAGCTCACAGTTTGGTAATCGTAATAGTAACCAACTGCTGTCACTGTTAAACAGTCATGATAATGTGCAAATTGTAGGTGACCTTGAACCCACACATATCTATGGAGGCATCCTTGATCTGTGCCTTGGCTTCAACATTACTTCTGCCAGCTGTGAGTCTACCATTGTATCAGATATATCATCAGACCATTTCCCAAGGCTAACCTCACTAGATATAGGTAATACTATCCTTCCTGGTGGAATATTCAAACGGAAACGTTTTAATGTTCCCCTGATCAACATGAGGACTTTGTTGCACATGTGACTGACTGGTATAATTCCTATGTGTGTTCCTCTGTTGAGACCTTTAACAATGACCTTGTGAGCAGTATTCAGAACTACTTAGAGCCGCCTCAAAAACCTCCTGGAACTGTTAACCCAACCAACTTCCATAACAATCATACCTCCTATAATAACCATACTTATTACAATGATCTTAAACTTCGAACACTGAAACGTACTGCTCGCAGAATAGGCCTAGCCTATAGAAAACATCGTACCCCTGGAATGCTGAGACTCTTTCAAACTGCCCTTGCTGCTGCCAGAGAGCGTATGACAGAGCTGCGGCAAACTGACTGGGAAAAATTTGTCAATGGTCTCAATGCTCACACCCCACTTAGCCGAGCATGGAGGGACATAAATAGAATTAAGGGTAACAGAACCGGTCAGATTGCACACCCTCATCCCTTACATAGGGCGAATGAGCTAGTCAGTGCTTGGGCTGTTACATCAAGCTATGAAAATCTTCCCAGTACCACACAGGCGAAATTAAATGACAAATATGATGCTAGGAGAGACTTGTTTGTTTTATGCTCAGCAAGGAAGATGACTGTAACATTCCTTTCACTGACTTTGAACTTGATGCAGCACTAACTAAAGGCAACTCCACGTCACCTGGTGAGGATGGTATTACCTACAATATACTAAGATTGCTGTGTCGAGTACCAGGCAATCCTTTACTCGAATTATACAACATGAGCTATGTAACTGGGGAGCTCCCTAAATCTTGGACCAACAGCCTCATCATTCCCATTCCTAAGCCCAATCAACAAAATTCATTTCGCCCAATATCTCTTACTAGCTGCTTATGTAAAACATTTGAGAGGATGATTCTTAATCGTCTCATGTACAGAATCAAACATTTTTGTCCCCCGGTTGCATGGTTTCATGCATGGAAGGAGTGTGCACCAATGCATAGCCACCTTTCTCACTCTGCACACTGACAGCTCATACACTACCTTCCTTGACCTTAAATCTGCTTTTGATGTTGCCAACAGACATGTAATCATTAGTGAACTTGCCAGAATGGATGTTGGAGGATGGCTTCTCCGCTGGATTAAAGGCTACCTGTCCAACAGAAAGTCTTCTGTGTTGTTCCAGGGGCATAGAAGTATAACTAAAGACTTTGAATTAGGAACCCCACAGGGAGGTGTGCTCAGTCCCACTCTATTCAATATTCTAATTAATGCCTTACTTAATGCTATGCCTAGCCAGCCCCATCATTATATGATCAGTTTTGCTGATGATATAATGATTCACACCACCGGATTCTCCAACACCCAAAACATCCTTAACCATGTACTAGCCTCGTGTCAGGACCTGGGGTTGATAATCTCTACTGATAAAACAAAGATACTCAATAGGCGTCCTCCTCGACAGAGAGGCACAGTTCGCCAGATCCAGTTGCATGATGGGTCTCTTTTAGAATATGTAAACAGATACAGGTATCTAGGCTTTGAGGTCCCACTACTTGGACCTGTTGTAACGAGACTTTGTCGTCAATACAAAGAAAGGATGAGAGC
Organism: Cherax destructor; assembly: GCA_009830355.1. Classification (NCBI taxonomy): domain Eukaryota; kingdom Metazoa; phylum Arthropoda; class Malacostraca; order Decapoda; family Parastacidae; genus Cherax; species Cherax destructor. The sequence goes on from WNWK01016877.1 coordinate 19,830, forward strand.
ACTTAGAGTTGTGGCAGGGTTTCACCCCAGGTATGGTGCTAATGTTAAAATTGTGAAAATGATGTATCTTGCTTATATTAGATCATTAGTTGATTATGCTGCCCCACTACTTGCTCTTGTGTCTGACTGGAAGCTTGGAGGGCTGGAAAAACTGCAGAACGAAGCAATGAGGATCATTTTAGGATGCCCTCGTACTGCCAAAATTTTAAATATGCAGAAAGAACTTGATATTCCAAGCATCAGAGATCGTGTTACTGAAAGAAATATCCTAATTGGGGTTAATATGCTCAGGCAAGCCCATTCAAACCCATGCACAGAAGCCCTCCAAACTTTCCTCAGCACTGGTGAACATCCCTCCAGATGGATCGAAAAACTGGAACCGACCTCCGCATGAATCAGATACATGATCTGTGGCAAGTAAGGCAACAGCGGCACTTCTCCGCTCCATGGAATATTACCCCATTCCAAACTACCATCCCTCTATTTCCCCCCAAACTACTTCTTAAATCACAACCAAAGCTTCGCCTTGAAGCCAAACATGATGCCTTAAACTGTATTGATAATTTAGCCAAACAGCACACTCTCTCACAAATTATTTATGTTGATGGTTCTGTTCACCAATCCACTGGTGCAGCTGGTAGTGCTGCTGTTGTCATACAGAGTGATGGCTCTCTTAAAGAAATTGGAGCACGCATCAATAACTGGGCCTCTACCCTTCAGACAGAACTGTTTGCCATACTCCTTGCACTCAAATGCGTCCATGTATCTAAGGTTAACTCTCTAATTGTAACTGATTCTCTGTCATCCATAAATGCTCTCAACTCATCAAGTATAACTTGTAGCATGCTCGTGTCAGAAGCCAGGCACAGGTATGGTAGGATTCTGGATAGTAGAGTCAGAGTGCACATGCTGTGGATTCCATCTCACATTGGTCTTCAGATGCATGATAGAACTGATAAATTGGCTAAGTTTTATGCTTTCAAAGAGGGGATAGATTACAATCTTGGCTTGTCAGTTAGCAGTTTGAGAACAATAATACGAAAAGAACTTCAACTGAATTTTATTGACTTAAGACTCAGGGAGTTTGACACCAGTCAGTCCATCTATCATCATTCTATCATGCAGGAGGAGCCACATGTCTATGGTGCATCCAACAAAATAAGCAGACTCTTGGATGTCACTACCGCCCGCCTCCGGCTGGGTTACAAGTATCTTTGGCAGGTTAAATCACCACCACCAGATGTAGACCAAACAAGATGTAAACTTTGCCAGTTGGATTATTGTCACACCCTGCGTCATTATGTACTGGAGTGCGATAAAATTAATGAATTCAGAGACTACTCATTCAGAAATGTTCAAGATATGTCAAAGTATTTTATCCACAGTGGTATATTACAGACCATTCTGGAAAAATACCCTGACTTTGCTCCCTGTAAATAAAGCATTGACACGTGTGTGTGTGTGTGTGTGTGTGTGTATGTACATGTGTGTATGTGTATGTGTGTATGTATATACATGTATGCGTGTGTATGTGTATATGTATATGTGAGGATTTAGTTAGTAGGTATAAGGCAGCAATAGACATCATTAGGAAGAAGGGAGGGAGCCCTGTTATATGTGGCATTTTGCCAAGAAGGGGTGTTGGAAATGAATGGCTGTCCAGAGCAATTGGTATAAATTGCTGGCTGGACAAACACTGTAAGGATAATGCAGTCCCATTCATTGACAACTGGGACCACTTCTATGGCCGAAATGACATGTATGCCAGGGATGGGGTTCACTTATCCAGGGAAGGTGTAGGATTTCTCGCTAGCTCAGTTGAGGATGTTGTTAGGGCTTTAAACTAGGATTAGTTAGAGGTATGGGTTTAGGAATGGTAAATAATGAGGGCCAGAATATTGATTCAAGCTTTGATATCATAAATCTTAACAATAACAGTAATCGAGTAACACAGGGTAATGATAGTAACAGAAATTGTGTAAAACAAAAGCTGAAAAAGGTTCACAAGAAGACACATATCAAAGTATTTTATACTAACTGTCGAAGCGCCAGAAATAAAATTAACGAATTACGTTTGCTAGCATGTGCTGGGAACTTTGATGTCATTGCAATAACTGAAACGTGGTATAATATAAAGAGTCGGGATATGATTGCAGAGTGTCATATTCAGGGGTTTAAGTTGTTCCATGTAGATAGATATAATGGGAAAGGGGTGGAGTTGCATTATATGTACGAGAAAATATAAATTGCTGCATAAAAACAGGCATAAAAATAGATGGACCATTAACAGAATCTGTTTGGGTAGAGTTTCTAGAGGGTCAAGAAAAACTGATTCTAGGTGTAATATACCGACCTCCAGGCTTGGAACACGATAGAGGGAGTCTTCTTTGGGACGAAATTGTTAGGGCTTCTAGACACAATAACGTAGTGATAGTAGGGGATTTTAACTTTAGTCAAATTGACTGGACTTCTTTGACAGGTAATCTGGAGTCCAGTGACTTTATGGAAGTAGTTCAGGACTGTTTTCTGAAGCAGTGTGTGACGGAGCCTACCAGAGGTAATAATTTGCTCGACCTAGTCTTGTCAAATAAAGAAACCCTTGTAAATAATCTGGAGATCACTGAGGAGCTTGGCGCAAGTGATCACAAATCCATTACTTTTAATATTACCTGGGAGTACGAGAATAGGGATAATACGGTAAAAGTTCCTGATTTTCGTTCCGCTGACTATAATGGACTTAGAGAACACCTGTCTAATCTCGACTGGGGTAATCTAGCTAACGATAACGATGGGATCTGCGTTTATGATTTTTTTCTTAATAATGTACAACGTGCACAGAGTATATTTATTCCCCAGAGAGAATTTAGGTCAAAAGATAACGATCCCAAATGGATTAACAGGAGGCTAAAACATCTATTAGGGGAGAAAAGAGGAATTTATAGGCGCATCAAAAGAGGAGATGTTAACCTTATTGACCAATATGTTCAATTGAAAAGGGAAGTAAAAAAGGGATTAGAAAGGCTAAACGTGACTATGAGATTAAGGTTGCTAATGAATCAAAGACTAATCCAAAGGGTTCTTTCAAGTGTATAGGACGAAGGTGAGGGAAAAGGTAGGTCCTCTGAAAATTGGGAATGGACAGCTGACGGATAACGAACTGGAAATGTGTTCTCTATTTAATGACTATTTTTTGTCAGTCTTTACACAAGAAGACGTAAATGAGATTCCAGAAATTAACAATTATTCAGTTCCTGAAGAATTCAAGTTAACTAATATTACTGTCACGAGGGACATGGTTATCAAACAGATAGATAAACTGAAGCAAAATAAGTCCCCGGACCCGACGAGTTGTTTTCCAGGGTACTTAAAGAATGTAAGATGGAACTTAGTCAGCCATTAATGAATGTGTTTAATACGTCCATCCTAACTGGTGTTGTGCCAGAGATGTGGAAGATAGCTAATGTAGTTCCTATATTCAAATTAGGGGATAAGTCAATTCCATCAAATTACCGTCCAATAAGCCTCACATCTATAGTAGGCAAATTATTAGAATCAATTATAGCTGATATTATTAGAAGTCACCTTGAAGAACATAATTTGATTAATGAATCTCAGCATGGGTTCACGAGAGGTCGTTCCTGCCTAACAAATTTACTGACGTTTTTCAATAAAACATTTGAGGCAGTAGACAGTGATAAAGAATATGATATAGTTTACTTGGATTTCAGTAAGGCCTTCGATAGAGTACCTCACAAGAGACTCTTAAGAAAGGTGGCAGCTCATGGTATAGGAGGTAAAGTTCTAGCATGGATAGAGGCATGGCTTACCAATAGAAAGCAGAGAGTTTCCATTAATGGGGTCAAATCTGAATGGGGATTAGTCACTAGTGGCGTTCCACAAGGATCAGTTTTGGGCCCATTGTTGTTCATAATTTACATAAATGACCTTGATGAAGGAATTGCAAGTGACATGAGTAAATTTGCTGATGATACAAAAATAGGCCGTATAATTCATTCTGAGCAGGATACCAGTGAACTCCAGGAGGATTTGGACAAATTAATGTCTTGGTCTGAAAAGTGGCAGATGAAGTTTAATGTGGACAAGTGTAAGGTGCTAGTCGTTGGTAATGAAAATATCCCTCGAATTTATAAACTAGGTGAAGTAGAGCTTGATCATACAGAATGTGAAAAAGACTTGGGAGTCATGGTAAGCAGGAATCTAAAGCCAAGACAACAGTGCCTAAGTGTGCGCAATAAGGCTAACAGATTACTAGGATTTATTTCAAGAAGTATAAGCAACAGAAGTCCAAAAGTTATTTTACAGCTCTATACATCACTAGTGAGACCTCATTTGGATTATGCAGCTCAGTTTTGGTCACCTTACTACAGGATGGATATAGATTCATTGGAGAACATACAAAGAAGAATGACTAAAATGATTTACAGTATAAGAAATCTCCCGTATGAAGATAGACTTAGAGCGTTGAATCTCCACTCTCTGGAGAGGCGTAGAATGAGGAGATATCATCGAGGTGTACAAGTGGATGATGGGTATAAACAAAGGAGATATTAATAAAATACTGAGGATATCGAACCAAGTAAGAACCAGAAATAACGGATTTAAATTGGATAAATTTAGATTTAGAAAGGACATAGGCAAGTACTGGTTTTCGAACAGAGTTGTAGATGCGTGGAACAATCTTCCGAGTGGGGTGATAGAGGCTGGGACCTTGGGTGGATTTAAAAGAGATTGGACAAATATATGAGTGGGAGGGGCTGGGTTTGATTAGTGTCGTGAGTACGGGAATAAATTCTTAGGTAGTGGTGGTTTTGAAAAGGACCTGCCTTGTATGGGCCAGTAGGCCTTCTGCAGTGTTCCTCCATTCTTATGTTCTTATGTTCTTATGTGTGTGTGACCCAACAATTAAAATTTGCACCAATAACTCATTACAGTTGTGGCTGGGTGTAGACTAATAGATTGCTCATTGCTTTATAATTCGTTCATGAGTGCAACCATGTACAGACGTAAGTAAATTTACTTACATGATTCATTACCTTGTAACTAGTGAATTAATTACCATTGTACCTTGTTCAGCTATCAAAACTTTGGGGCCCAGTCTCTGGACCCTATATATACCTCTGTAATCTGCAAATACCTTTGTAACTTGTCATGATTGTGACCATCTGAGTTCATTACCTTTGTAACTTGCTCAGCTATCAAACTTTGAGGTCCAGTCCCTGGACCCATTATGTACCTCTGTAATCTTTTGACTACCGCCCACAGGATGGGTATGGGGTGCATAATAAAGATATCAAACTAACATAACTATCGGCAGTGGTTCTGATTCTGTTTTGTTGATTTTGACAATTTGTTTCCTGTTGCTAAGATAGGACTTAAACCAGTCTGTGGAACCTATGCCGATAGCTTGAAGTTTCTTACATAATATATTGTGGTTGACAGTATCGAAGGCCTTTTGCAAGTCTAAAGTTACCATTCCTATGAGGTTCCCTATAGACATTTCAGTTCTCATGTAATCCATCAGATTAATTAGGGAGGTGTCGGTTGAGTAAGATCTCCTAAAGCCTGATTGGTAGCTAAGAACATAAGAAAGGAGGAACACTGCAGCAGGCCTGTTGGCCCATACTAGGGAAGTCCTTCACATTCCATCCAACTAACAGAATATTTGTTCAACCTAATTTTCAATGCTACCCAAGAAATAAGCTTTGATAATTTTATTCACTCATGTGCAATTCCCACTCAAATCCAACCCCTCACACTCATGAATTTATCCAACCTAAATTTAAAACTACCCAAGGTCCTTGCTTCAATAACCCTACTAGGCATCAACTAACCTATTTCCAAACCAATACTTTCCTATATCCTTTCTAAATCTAAACTTATCTAACTTGAATCCATTATTGTGGGTTCTCTCTTGGAGAGATACCTGGAGTCTACCTGGAGAGAATTCCAGGGGTCAACGCCCCCGCGGCCCGGTCTGTGACCAGGCCTCCTGTTGAACATAAGAACATAAGAACATAAGAATGGAGGAACACTGCAGAAGGCCTACTGGCCCATACAAGGCAGGTCCTTATCAAAACCACCACTACCTAAGAATTTATTCCCGTACTCACAACACAAATCAAACCCAGCCCCTCCCACTCATATATTTGTCCAATCTCTTTTTAAAGCCACCCAAGGTCCTAGCCTCTATCACAGTACTCGGAAGATTGTTCCACGCATCTACAACTCTGTTCGAAAACTAGTACTTGCCTATGTCCTTTCTAAATCTAAATTTATCCAATTTAAATCCGTTATTTCTGGTTCTTACTTGGTTCGATATCCTCAGTATTTTAATAATATCTCCTTTGTTTATGCCCATCATCCACTTGTACACCTCGATGATATCTCCCCTCATTCTACGTCTCTCCAGAGAGTGGAGATTCAACGCTCTAAGTCTATCTTCATACGGGAGATTTCTTATACTGTAAATCATTTTAGTCATTCTTCTTTGTATGTTCTCCAATGAATCTATATCCATCCTGTAGTAAGGTGACCAAAACTGAGCTGCATAATCCAAATGAGGTCTCACTAGTGATGTATAGAGCTGTAAAATAACTTTTGGACTTCTGTTGCTTATACTTCTTGAAATAAATCCTAGTAATCTGTTAGCCTTATTGCGCACACTTAGGCACTGTTGTCTTGGCTTTAGATTCCTGCTTACCATGACTCCCAAGTCTTTTTCACATTCTGTATGATCAAGCTCTACTTCACCTAGTTTATAAATTCGAGGGATATTTTCATTACCAAGGACTAGTACCTTACACTTGTCCACATTGAGCTTCATCTGCCACTTTTGAGACCAAGACATTAATTTGTCCAAATCCTCCTGGAGTTCACTGGTATCCTCCTCAGAATGAATCATACGGCCTATTTTTGTATCATCAGCAAATTTACTCATGTCACTTGCAATTCCTTCATCAAGGTCATTTATGTAAATTATGAACAACAATGGGCCTAAAACTGATCCTTGTGGAACGCCACTAGTGACTAATCCCCATTCAGATTTGACCCCATTAATGGAAACTCTCTACTTTCTATTGGTAAGCCATGCCTCTATCCATGCTAGAACTTTACCTCCTATACCATGAGCTGCCACCTTTCTTAAGAGTCTCTTGTGAGGTACTCTATCGAAGGCCTTACTGAAATCCAAGTAAACTATATCATATTCTTTATCACTGTCTACTGCCTCAAATGTTTTATTGAAAAACGTCAGTAAATTTGTTAGGCAGGAACGACCTCTCGTGAACCCATGCTGAGATTCATTAATCAAATTATGTTCTTCAAGGTGACTTCTAATAATATCAGCTATAATTGACTCTAATAATTTGCCTACTATAGATGTGAGGCTTATTGGACGGTAATTTGATGGAATTGACTTATCCCTGATTTGAATATAGGAACTACATTAGCTATCTTCCACATCTCTGGCACAATACCAGTTAGGATAGACGTATTAAACACATTTGTTAATGGCTGACTAAGTTCCATCTTGCATTCTTTAAGTACCCTGGAAAACAACTCGTCGGGTCCCGGGGACTTATTTTGCTTCAGTTTATCTATCTGTTTGATAACCATGTCCCTCGTGACAGTAATATTAGTTAACTTGAATTCTTCAGGAACTGAATAATTGTTAATTTCTGGAATCTCATTTACGTCTTCTTGTGTAAAGACTGACAAAAAATAGTCATTAAATAGAGAACACATTTCCAGTTCGTTATCCGTCAGCTGTCCATTCCCAATTTTCAGAGGTCCTACCTTTTCCCTCACCTTCGTCCTATACACTTGAAAGAACCCTTTTGGATTAGTCTTTGATTCATTAGCAACCTTAATCTCATAGTCACGTTTAGCCTTTCTAATCCCTTTTTTTACTTCTCTTTTCAACTGAACATATTGGTCAATAAGGTTAACATCTCTTTTGATGCGCCTATAAATTCCTCTTTTCTCCCTAATAGATGTTTTAGCCTCCTGTTAATCCATTTGGGATCGTTATTATTTGACCTAAATTCTCTCTGGGAATAAATATACTCTGTGCACGTTGTACATTATTAAGAAAAAATCATAAACGCAGATCCCATCGTAATCGTTAGCTAGATTACCCCAGTCGAGATTAGACAGGTGTTCTCTAAGTCCAGTATAGTCGGCAGAGCGAAAATCAGGAACTTTTACCGTATTATCCCTATTCTCGTACTCCCAGGTAATATTAAAAGTAATGGATTTGTGATCACTTGCGCCAAGCTCTTCAGTGATCTCCAGATTATTTACAAGGGTTTCTTTATTTGACAAGACTAGGTCGAGCAAATTATTACCTCTGGTAGGCTCCGTCACACACTGCTTCAGAAAACAGTCCTGAACTACTTCCATAAAGTCACTGGACTCCAGATTACCGGTCAAAGAAGTCCAGTCAATTTGACTAAAGTTAAAATCCCCTACTATCACTACGTTATTGTGTCTAGAAGCCCTAACAATTTCGTCCCAAAGAAGTCTCCTCTATCGTGATCCAAGCCTGGAGGTCGGTATATTACACCTACAATCAGTTTTCTTGACCTTCTAGAAACTCTACCCAAACAGATTCTGTTAATGATCCATCTATTTTTATGCCTGTTTTTATGCAGCAATTTATATTTTCTCGTACATATAATGCAACTCCACCCCTTTCCCATTATATCTATCTACATGGAACAACTTAAACCCCTGAATATGACACTCAGCAATCATATCCCGACTCTTTATATTATACCATGTTTCAGTTATTGCAATGACATCAAAGTTCCCAGCACATGCTACCAAACGTAATTCGTTAATTTTATTTCTGGCGCTTCGACAGTTAGTGTAAAATACATTGAGATGTATCTTCTTGTGAACCTTTTTCATATTCAGCTTTTGTTTTACACAATTTCTGTTACTATTATTACCCTGTGTTACTCGATTACTGTTATTGTTAAGATTTATGATGTCAAAGCCTGAATCAATATTTTGACCCTCATTATTCACCATTCCTAAACCCATACCTCTAACTAATCCTAGTTTAAAATCCTAACAACATCCTCAACTGAGCTAGAGAGAAATTCTACACCTGCCCTGGATAAGTGAACCCCATCCCTGGCATACATGTCATTTCGGCCATAGAAGTGGTCCCAGTTGTCAATGAATGGGACTGCATTATCCTTACAGTGTTTGTCCAGCCAGCAATTTATACCAATCGCTCTGGACAGCCATTCATTTCCAACACTCCTTCTTGGCAAAATGCCACATATAACAGGGCGCCCCCCCTTCTTCCTAATTATGTCTATTGCTGTCCTGTACCTTCTAACTAAATCCTCACTTCTACGCTTGCCTACATCATTGCCTCCAGCACTGAGGCAGATAATAGGATTGATCCCATTACCGTTCATGATGTTGTCAAGCCGGCTAACAATATCCTCCATCCCAGCCCCAGGAAAGCAAACCCTCTGTCTCCTACTCTTATCCTTCAAGCAGAAAGCCCTATCCATATACCTAACCTGGCTATCCCCAACAACAACAATGTTTTTACCTTCCTTGTGTCGTTCGTCGTGACGTTCCCAGTAGTCGACTCACATTCATCGGGTAGCACGGAGAAGGCATTCGATGTTTCCACAGCAGTCTCTTTCTTCTTCATCGTTTCTAACTCTCCATTCGTTTTCTTGATCTTCAACTTCGTTCCATGAAGTCCGGCCACTGCCCAGGTTCCCCTTTTTGACCTGAGGACTCACAACAGGAGGACTACTACGAATCCTCTTGTTTTCCTCCGTCAATCGCCGAATCTCAAGCTTCGCTACCCTCAATTCCTCCTTAAGCTGCTGGTAAAGTTGCTCAATGGACGGCATCTTGGTTCACTTCACAGAGCAAAAGTGGTTCAGTCCACAGAGAACCCTAGACACGTCCTCTCTGAGCTAAGAACAGATCACCAGAGCCTGATCAACCAGGCTGTTACTGCTGGCCGCACGCAGTCCAACGTACGAACCACAGCCAGGCTGATCAGGTACCGACTTGAGTTGCCTGTCCAGTGCCTGCTTGAAGACAGAGCTTATTTATATCCCCTTTGTTAATACCCATTTTCCACTTGTATACCTCGATCATGTCTCCCTCATTCTACTTCTTACAAGTGAATGTAATTTAAGGGTTTTCAATCTTTCTTCGTAAGGAAGATTTATAATGCTATGTATTAATTTAGTCATTCTATGCTGAATGTTTTCTAACGAATTTATGTCCATTCTGTAATATGGAGACCAGAACTGAGCTGCGTAATCAAGGTGAGGCCTTACTAATGATGTATAAAGCTGTAATATAACCTCTGGACTTCTGTTGCCAACACTTCTTGATATAAATCCCAGTAATCTATTTGCCTTGTTACGTACGCTTAGACATTGCTGTCTTGGTTTAAGGTTGCTGCTTACCATCACTCCCAAGTCCTTCTCGCAATCTGTATGGCTAAGTTCTACGTTATTTAACTTATAAGTGCTTGGGTTATGGACACTCCCGAGCTTCAGAACCTTGCATTTATCTACATTGAACTGCATCTGCCACTTTTCTGACCACGAATTAAGTTTGTCTAAATCTTCCTGAAGTTCTATGACATCTATGTTTGAATCAATTATCCTACCTATCTTCGTGTCGCCGGCGAATTTGCTCATATCGCTAGTAATTCCCTCGTCAAGGTCATTTATATATATTATAAATAACAACAGGCCTAAGACTGATCCCTGTGGAACACCACTTGTTACAAGTCCCCATTCGGATTTAACCCCATTTATGCACACTCTCTAGATCCTATTGGTGAGCCATGACTCGATCCATGACAGCACTTTTTCCCCAATGCCATGAGATGTCACTTTCTTTAACAGTCTCTGGTGTGGTACTCTATCAAAAGCCTTACTAAAGTCTAAATAAACAATATCGAATTCTTTATCGTGATCAACAGCCTCAAAAGCTTTACTGAAGAAGGTTAATAAATTAGATAGGCAGGAACGGCCCCTCGTGAATCCATGCTGAGTATCATTAATCAAATTATGGTTATCTAGATGGTTTCTAATAATATCAGCTATAATTGACTCTAGTAATTTGCCTACAATTGAGGTCAGGCTTATTGGGCAGTAATTTGACGGTAGTGACTTGTCCCCTGCTTTAAAAATAGGAATTACATTAGCCATCTTCCACATATCAGACACTACACCTGTTTGAAGAGATAAATTAAAAATGTTAGATAATGGTTCACAGAGTTCCATTTTGCATTCCTTAAGAACCCTTGCAAAAAGCTCATCAGGACCCGGCGATTTATTTTGTTTCAGTCGGTCTAGTTAATATATACAGCACTTGAGAAAAAAGAAGTCCCACTGGGAATCTTCATTGATCTACGCAAAGCTTTTGATACAGTCGACCATGATTTACTGCTCACAAAATTAGCACACTATGGTATAAGGGGGCACCCACTCAACTACCTAAAGTCATACCTCACCAACAGAAGCCAATACGTGTACACAAATGGAGCGAACTCTTCCACACAACAAATTACAGTCGGAGTCCCTCAAAAAAGTTTCCTGGGGCCACTCCTATTCCTCATTTACATAAATGACCTACCGAATGCATCACAACTACTCAAACCCATTTTATTTGCAGATGACACAACATATGTCTTCTCTCACCCAAATCCAGTTATACTGGCCAACACTGTTAATGCCGAATTACAGAAAATATCAACATGGATGACGACTAACAAGCTTACTCTCAATACTGACAAGACCTACTTCATACAGTTTGGAAGCAAAGCCACAAATGTTCCACTTAACATAACACTCAATGGTACACCCATCACAAGACTCACAGAGGGAAAATTCCTAGGAATCCACCTTGACAGTAGCCTTAAATTCCAAACACATATACAACAAATTTCCAAGAAAATCTCGAAGACAGTAGGCATATTATCAAAGATACGCTATTATGTACCTCAATCAGCTCTCCTTGCACTATATCATTCACTTATCTACCCGTATCTCACCTATGGAATCTGTGCATGGGGATCAACAACGTTAAATCACCTTAGACCACTCATAACACAACAAAAGGCCGCAGTCAGAATGATAACAAATTCCCACTCTAGACAGCATACTCCACCAATATTCAAAAGTCTCAAACTACTCACCGTAAAGAACATTCATACTTACTCTTGTGCCTACTACATATATAAAACTTTACACTCTAATATAAACCCTCTGCTCAAAATTCTCCTCACCAACTTTAATAGGACCCATGACCACAACACAAGACACAGATCACTTTTTGATATACCCGTGTTCATATCAACCTATGTAAAAATTCTATGCACATAAAGGGCCCTAGAATCTGGAATTCATTACCAGTAAATATTAAGATAATCTTGTCTGAAAATCAATTTAAGACTCAACTCAAAAACCACCTACTCACCCAAAACTAAATGACCATACTATAAACTACTTTGAAAAATGCTCATTATTACTTTCCTATACGATAATCTCAATTTTTAATAATATGTTACTATTATGTTACCCCCTACTCATATTATAAGTTAATGTCAAAAATGCTCAATGTTATTTTCCTTAAGATAATCTCAATTCCATATTATCATTCAATAATCTTAACACCTGTAACAATCTAATATCATTATATAATAATTTAAACAGTAAAATTTCATCATATTGTAATTTTGAAAATAATTTTTAACTAGAATAAACTCAATAAATTTCTCTAATATTAAGTACATAGTCTTTAAGGAATAGAATAAGCTGCCCCTTAATGCCATGGCATGTCAGTGGTCTCTCCTTGCACTCAATTTACATGTACATTCCGTAAATAGTATATTCTGCAATCTGCAATGAAATAAAATTTGTTTGTTTGTTTGTTTGTTCATAACCATTTCGCTAGTGACTGTGATATTACATAATTTATCTTCTTCTGTGCCTCTGTAAAAATTAATTACTGGGATATTATTAGTGTCTTCCTGTGTGAAAACCGAGAGAAAATAATTATTAAAAATAGAGCACATATCATTCTCGTTGTCAGTAAGATGCCCAGAGTTATTTTAAGGGGACCTATCTTATCCCTAACTTTTGTTCTATAAACCTGGAAAAAACTTTTTGGTTTAGTTTTTGAATCCCTAGCAACTTTAATTTCATAGTCCCGTTTAGCTTTTCTTATCCCCTTTTTAAGGTCCCTCTTAATGTCAGTATACTGATTTATAAGATGACCCTCACCTCTTTTTATGCGCCTATAAATTCCTTTCTTCTGCCCTATTACTGGATATTACATTGAGTATACTAACAGGCCTATAGTTGCTGACATCGGACCTACTATTTTTCTTGAAGATAAGAGTAACTCTGGCCTCTTGGAACCCCTCTGGTACTGTATTAGTGGTGATGGACAGATTTATTATGTGAGCAATGGGAATTGCCAGTTCAGAGGCACCATATTTTAGGAACTTAGACGGGATGTTATCAGGTCTGGTGCTCTTAGTTGGGTTTAACCTGCTTAGTTCTTTTTGCACGAAGTCATGAGAGACACTTACTAGTTGACAATTGTTTTGAGTTACCCCTTTATTGATATAGTATGTTTTAAAGGTATTTGATGCAGCTGGTAGCATACTTACTAGTGTTGATGCGACAGTTGTGTAGTAGGAATTAAAACAATTTCCCACTTTAGTTGTTTCGTGGCATACCTCGTTATCAACATTTAGTACTATGTTAGATTTATCTTCGGGTTTATGGATATACCCCAACTGTTTTAGTTGTTGCCAGAGCTTTCTAGGGTTATTCTTGTTCTCTTCGATTTTTGAGCAATAGTGTCTTGCCTTTGCGCCTTTTATAAGCCTCTGCACTCTGTTCCTCACCCTTTGGAATTAATTTAGCGCTGCAATATTCTGTCTATTTGCCTTAAATCTTTTTATCAACTGGTCTCTGAATTTCATATTATCTAATATCTCAGTAGTCATCCAGGGTTCAGTTCTTCGTTTAATCCTAACCTCTTTAACTGGTGCAATATTGTTAAGGATGGCAGTGAACATTGTTTTGAATTTTTCCCAGGCATCATTTACGTCCGTGCAACTTGTTATCACTGACCAGTCACAATTGTGTAGCATATTTACCAGTGTTTCTTTATTGTAGTTTCTAGTTGACCTAATTTTTATTGTCCTGTGTAGGCCTATCCGCTCCCTAGTGATTTTCCTGGTACAGTAAATGATGAAATGATCACTAAGACCTGTGGTAATGACCCCTGACTGACTAATGTTCTCAGGGAGGTTACAAAGTATGTGGTCAATTAGGGTGGCTGAGAACTGTGTGATCTGGGTTGGTGTATTAATTAGTTGAGTGTAACTATTTAAATCCAGAATTTGCTTATACCTTTTACATAGCCCGTTATTTTGCTGTTGAAAACAGATGTTGAAGTCTCCCAGTATTACTGTCTCGTCATTGTTATCAAGACCGGACAAGACTCTCGAAAAGTCCTTTAAGAACTGGTCATGGGTGGGAGGGCGGTAACTAGTTCCTACTAAGATGGGTTTGGTCTTGGGTAGCAACACTTCAAACCATAGAATCTCCAGTTTATTGTCATTTAAATCAGTTCTTGGATTATACGCTAAGTCGTTCTTTATGTAGGCACATACACCACCACCTTTTCTATTCCTATCTAAGCGTTTTATATTGTAACCTTCTATTTTGACCTCGTCATCAGTCACCGTATCATCCAACCAGGATTCCGAGATGGATATAACTGCCGCTCTAGTTCTGTTAGCTAGAATCCTAATCTCTGAAAATTTTGGAAGAAGTGATCTTGCGTTGACATGAATAAAGTGAAGTCCTGTTTTCCTAAGACAATCATAATCATCAATAAATGGCAAGGGGTCATTTGCATTAAAAATAGGAAAAATGAATGTCATCATTGCTAAAGGGTAACTGTGCCAAAGTGCAATCAGGAGAGTAATCAGCAGACAGAGCAAGCAGTAGACAGTGCAGTTACCTGGAGTTTACCTAGACAGTTCCGGGGGTTAACGCCCCCTTGGCTCGGTCTGTGACCATGCCTCATAGTGGATCAGAGCCTGATCAACCAGGCTGTTACTGCTGGCCGCACGCAGTCCAACGTACGAACCACAGCCTGGCTTGTCAGGTACCGACTTTAGGTGTCTGTCCATTGCCTGCTTGAGGACAGCCAGGGGTCTACTGGTAATCCCCCTTATGTATGCTGGGAGGCAGTTGAACAGTCTTGGGCCCCTGACACTTATTGTGTTGTCTCTCAATGTGCTAGTGACACCCCTGCTTTTCATTGGGGGGATGTTACGTCTGCCGAGTCTTTTGCTTTCGTAGGGAGCGACTCTCGTGTACAAGCTTGGTACTAATCCCTCTGGAATTTTCCAAGTGTATATAATGAATCTCTGCTGCTTGCATTCTAGAAACTTCAATTATTATTATAATCAAATAGAAGCGCTAAACCACAGGGGTTATACAGCGCTGCAGGTTATTGTAGGATGCAGGGAGAGTGAGTTGTAAGAGGGAGATGGACGATTAGTAGGGTATGGAGTGCTAGATGACGGTGGGAAGTGCAGGGGTGGAGGGTAGCAAGAGATCGAGGTACAAGGGACTGAGGGAGGTGCTAGAGGTATAATCTTCAGAGTTTGTGTAGTAAGTCAGTTTCTGTCAAAAAGTCAACAAGAGAGTCAGGATTAAAGGAGGGTCCATCTGCAAGAAGGGAAGGTAAAGAAAGGGCCGCAGAGCGAAGACGTCGTTGGAGGTAAATTCTGCGTGCTCGTTGATAGAGTGGACAGTCCAACAGGATATGTCGAACAGACACTGGAACCTGACAATGCTCACAGAGAGGGGCAGGGAGCCTCTCCATGAGATACCCGTGAGTAAGACGAGTGTGGCCGATGCGAAGACGGGAGAGAGTAGTCTCCCAACCTCGACATTGGTGACAAGAAGAAGGCCAGAAACCTATAACCGGTTTAATAGAATGAAGTTTGTTATTCAGCAGGTCAGACCAGCGTTGTTGCCAACGGGTGCGAAGGTGGGTAGCAATGACCGCAAAATAGTCCGTGAAAGGAACACCTCTATATGAAACTGGAAGGTCATGTACTGCTGACCGCGCAGCAGTGTCTGCCTGTTCATTGCCCTGTACGTCAACATGACCAGGGACCCAACAAAAAACAATATCTTTATGCTTGCTAAAGATACGGCGTAACCAAAGGTGGATACGAAGAACTAGGGGTGAGGTGTATCAATTTTACGGATAGCCTGTAAAGCACTAAGGGAGTCTGAAACGACCACAAATGGTGACTCAGGCATAGATGCAATACGGATAAGTGCCACAAGAATGGCATACAATTCAGCCGTAAATATGCTAGCCGAGGGTAATAGATGCCCTCGTACAACGCTGTCCGGAAACACTGCTGCGAATCCGACGCCATCAGATGACTTTGAACCATCGGTGTATACTGCGATGGCATGGGAATGAGAACGGAAGTGGTCTAGAAAGAAAGAGCGAGAAGCCGCCGTAGGTAGTTGGGCTTTCGCGCAAGGTAGAGGAATAGAACAGACACTGACAGCAGGAACTTCCCAAGGGGTAGGGGAAACGGAGATGTCACATGAACATATAGAGGTGGGAGCTGAAGGGAAGACACGAGTGAATGTAGACGAAGAGAAAAGGGACGAAGTAAGCAGGGGCGACGAACAAATAAAGAGCGCCTACTAACATCTGTGACAATCCTATACATAGAAGGATTGCGGAGGTCATGAGAGCGAACATAATAGCGAATGCAATGTGCATCGCGACGATCGGACAAGGATGGAATGTTCGCTTCTACATAGAGGCTCTCAACCGGGAAGAACGAAAAGCACCAAGGCATAAGCGTAATCCCTGGTGATGGATAGGATTAAGGCTGGAAAGAGTGGCAGGAGAGGCTGCCGAATATATCTGGTCACCATAATCGAGTTTCGATAGAATTAGGGCCGAATGTAGACGAAGGAGAGTTCTACGATCAGCTCCCCATGAAAGATGTGCGAGGGTTTTAAGGAGGTTCAGCCGGCTATGACAAGTCGCCTTCAGAGAGGTAATGTGAGGTTTCCAGGACAATCTGCGGTCAAACAGGAGGCCGAGAAACCTGACTGTATCACGTTCTGGAATACGTGAGCCGTATAGGTACAATGGATGATCAGAGACCACTGAACGTCTAGTGAACGTAATTTGATGAGTTTTGCCACTAGAAAATTTAAACCCGTGAGTGGTGGCCCAATCAGAAACCCGGTTGATGGCATGCTGGAGGGAAACTGCAATGAGGTGACAGTCAGCACCTGCACAAGTATAGCAAAGTCATCCACATAGAGCGATGACCAAATATTGGATGGGAGAACAGATGCCAGATTATTAATAGCAAGCAGAAAAAGTGTTGTGCTCAGAACACATCCCTGGGGGACACCTTCAGCTTGGACAAATTCCCGGGAGAGTTCATTACTAACCCGGACCCGGAAATGTCTGTCAGTTAAGAAAGCCTTAAGAAAGAATGGTAGGTTGCCTCGGAGGCCTAAGGAGTGGGCCTGGGCCAAGATATTATATCTCCAAGTTGTATCATAAGCCTTCTCAAGGTCGAAAAAGATAGCGATAACCGAATGGTTATTCGCAAAGGCATTACGAATATACGTATCCAAGCGCAGCAAGGGGTCAATGGCAGAACGGCCCTTACGGAAGCCATACTGACTAGGGGAGAGACTACTATGAGTCTCTAAATACCACATCAAACGTCTATTAACTAGACGTTCCATCACCTTGCAAACTGCACTGGTAAGGGCGATGGGACGGTAGTGAGAGGGATCACGTCCCGTAGCACCTGGTTTTCGAAAAGGGAGAACAATAGCAGACTTCCACAGCTGGGGAATAACTCCTTGCGACCATATAAGATTAAAGAGTCGTAAGAGGACAGTAAGAGCAGACTGATGTAAATGCTGTAGCATACGAATATGTATGCCGTCTGGTCCAGCTGCCGATGATCGGCAAGCAGAGAGTGTTGCCTCCAGTTCTTGAAGGGTAAAAGGCACATTATAGGATTCTTCTCTAAGAGAAGAAAAATCTAAGGGCTTCAACTCGCTGGCAGACTTAGAAGAAAGGAACGAGGGGCATAGATGGAGCCCCTGAGAAATGCGGACGAGATGATTACCAATTTCAGTGGCAACGGCAAGAGGGTGTGTATATCGACACCAGCAACCTGAAGAACAGGAGCCGGGTCGGGGAGAATTTACCACTCAATTTCCGCACTTTCTTCCAGACTGCACTCATCGAGGAAGTCGAAGTGATAGTAGAAACGTAATCTCGCCAGCAAGTGCGTTTAGCATCACGTATGACACGGCGAGCAATAGCTCTCTTCTGCTTGAAATCAAGGAGTCTCTCTGTGGTTCTGTTATACCGATACCTGCCCCATGCAGCGCGTTTTAAACGCACTGCCCGAGCACAAGTAGGAGACCACCAAGGCACGCACTTCTGAGGATGCTTGCCCGAGGTTTGGGGAATAGAATGCGAAGCCGCTGTGAAGATGGAGGACGAAAAGAGATGTAAAACCTCATCAATGGAGGACGAGGTAGGAACCTCATGAAAGGCAGTAAGATGTGCGTAAAGGTCCCATTTCGCCGGTCAAATTGCCAGCGTGGGCAATGAGGAGGTGGAGAAAACAGAGGGGACTGTAGGATGATTGGGAAATGATCGCTGTCATGTAAGTCCGGGAGGACAGACCAGGTGAAGTCAAGGACAGTTGATGAAGAGCAGATGGAAAGATCGATGCAGGAGAAAGAATGAGTTCGGGGATCAAAATGGGTAGGAGTACCCGTATTTAAAACATGGAGGGGAAGAGAAGCAAGAAATGCCTCCAACTGAATGCCACGGGAGTCACAGTGCGACCCTCCCCAGAGAAAGTGGTGCGCGTTAAAATCGCCAAGTAATAGAAGGGGTGGCGGTAAGGAAGAAACCAGAAAATCAATATCTGGGATAGACAATGCCCGCGAAGGGGAGAGATATAAAGAACAGAGTGTATACCACTTATTCAAGTGGATACGGGCTGCGGTGTAATGTAAGGAAGAAGGGACATAGAGCTGACGGTATGGCACACCAGTGCGTATAAGAAGAGCACTTTCGTTAAAGGTTCCATCGGAAAAAGGATCCGATGAATATAACAAATTATAGCCTGAAAAGGGCCTGATAACAGTGGATTGTAGTTTGGGTTCTTGCAAACAGACCCCAATAGGGGAAAACTGGGAGAGCAGCACCTGAAGCTCACCCCTGTTACCCCTGAGGCCTCGGATATTCCACTGCAAATAAGCCATGATTTATGGAGAAAAAGATAGAAGTGGTAGTGAGAGAAAGCTATGGACTAGGGTTAGAAAAGTCCACGTGTGGAGGCAGCGGAAGACCTGTAATCAGAGAGGGAGGAGGACGTTGTGAAGGAAGAGGGGGTTGAGACGAAGAAGAGAGATTAGGAACCTCAGACGGAGTAGTGTCCATCATCGGCCCAGTCTCTGTAATATATTCTGCAATAGCTTCCAGTGTTTCGGAAGTCAAAGATGCAGAATGGGAGACTACATTAGAAATGGAAGAAACTATCGGGGAGTCTAGAGACTGTACTAAAGTAGAGGACGAGGAGGTAGAAGAGGGAACTGTCGTAGGGACTTGGGAGGGGACAGGGGATGAAGGTAGTGTATGAGGAGGAGGATGAACCTCCACACACGTTACAGAACTAGTCGGAGGCGAAGAACCTGGCAATAGGGATTTTTTGCCGGGCTTATAAGAGGGGGGGCGCTGAGGTTTAGGTGTAGTACGAGGACGTGTAGACTCAGAACTGTGCGAGTGAATAGAGGAAGGAGTGTGGATAGTATGGGAAGCCGAGGTAGGGACCTCGGAGCCAAGAACTTCAAAAGGATTCGAGACAGGGGTGACGGAGGATGAGGCGACCACAGAGGAAGCCGTGGAAGTTGGGACCCCAGAAGCGGGGCGACGTTTAGCAATGCGAGAATAAGAAATACGGGGAAGTTTCCCTTGAAGGCGAAGATGAGAGACAGCCATAGCATAGGAGAAGCCTTCTGCCTCTTTGAGACAACGGATTTCCCGCTCATTCAGGTAAACCTGACAACGGCGAGAATATGAAGGATGTGCCTCATGACAGTTAAGGCAAGAGATTTTAGATTAGATTTTGCCACCGAAGTGGCTAGTTTATTGTGCACCCCATATCCATCCTGTGGACGGTAGCGCAAGAGCATATGGATACACAAAAGGCCTAGGCACTAGGCCCCAAAGGGTTAACAATTGTACATTTGGGTTTATATCTACATTTCAATTATCTATTACAAGCAGGTATCTTATTTCATGAATAAGATATCTTGACATGTCACATAGGTTATTATATTGTCTATCTCAATATTCCTCAATAAGTGCACAATTAAGCACATAGTGTTCAAGACAGTGACCATATGTCTGATCACATAATTTGCATTTAGTTTGATCATCATCTGTGTCTCCCAAACTGTCAGAAGTACCTGTAGCCAAGCCTAAGCCTGGCCACTACAACATCAGTCAGTCTGTTCACATTGCAAGTTGCTCCACAAACATGCCCATCTGTGCTCGCATTATCATGAGCACAGATAGGCATGTTCATGGAAATTAATTTGGATTTATATCTACAGTTCACTTATCTGTTACAAGCAAATTTAGGAAATTTGCTTAGAATAAGTGGTATCCTACCTTCACTAATAAGATATCTTGACATGTCACATAGGTTATTATACTGTCTATCTCTATATTCCTCAATAAGTGGACAATTTAGGTAGAGTACAAGAAGAACTGGCATGGTCGTCAGCACCACAGACTGGGCATTCGGCCATGGACCTGCAATATTTTGCTGGATGACCAAAACGCCAGCAGTTTCTACACTGCTGCGGTGTAGGGGTCACCTTTCGAACTTGTAAACGTTGACCTGCAATGTAGACCGAAGGTGGCAGTTCTCGGCAGTCAAACGTTAAACGAGCTATATTGCAAGGATAACGTCTTCGCTTATTGGCTGGGAGGACAAAAGTGTCAACTTTAAGGATAGGGAGTTCTTGGAGCTCAAGCTGCTCGAAAATGTCATCACCACATGTCTGGAAATTCCGTTGGACAATGGTGTGGGGCAAAATGACAGAACCACAACAAGAATTGAGGGAATGGTGCTTGTCAATAGTAACAGGTGTAGTGTCAATGGTCGTAAGAAGAGAAAGATCGCGAGCTTGGCCAGCATTCTGGACCGTGATGATGCGAGTGCCGCTCTTGAGAGCGTGAAATGAGATGTTTTGACCAACATGGCGTAGCAGAGCCTTACCAATACTATGGTCTGAAAGATAGGTATTAGGAGAAGTTGGACGAAGAGTAAAAAACTTTGTCCATTGAGTAGTTTGAAACAGAGAGTTTAAGGGGAGTGTGTGACGAGCTTGTCGTTTCTGAGATGAACGAGAAGAAAGTGTCGAATCGTCATGTGTGGGTCTTGGTCGTTTGGGTGTGGGACCAGGGGTGGTCCGATGTGAGACGGGCGAGCGATTCGAAAATTGCCGCACCGTCGAGGGAGAAGCCGGAATCAAGGTCAGAGAAGAGCGAAGGTCAGACGTATCGAAAGAGCCAGTCGGGTCCCTGGTACCTGAAGCAGGTGACGAACCGGCACCAGCAAGAGGTACAGGGGCATGAGAGGTGTCCAAAGAGTTGTCCGTTAACGAGGCAGGGTCAGTACTGGGTGCGGTATCAGGAAGGGGCCCGGGGGTAGTGGGTTCATGGATTGGGACAGCCATGGTTAGGTTACTTCTTTCTTTTTATTTTTAAGAAAAAAAAAGAAAATAAAAATAAAAAAAAGAAGAAAAAAAAGGGGGGAACGAGGAGGAATAGGTCCTAGGAGGAATGAAAAGGAACGCAAATCCCCCTCCGTGCCCAAGAGGACCTCAACACCGCAAGTAGTGCAGATGCTGCATGGAACCCGTGCCATACCCTCACCCTTCATGCCAGTAAACCAGCAATCCGGGATAGCAAACTCACATCCACCGAGCCATCTCGGCGGACAAAGGGGGCCGGATATCTCCCAAAGATACCCCCTTGGCCACCCCCCCGGAATCCGGTGGCCCCCCGAAACCCCCGTCCCCCAAAAGAAGGGCCCAAAACCCGGGGGGCCGGAGAGGGAAGGGCCCACCCCCCAAGCACCCAAAGATTCCACGGAAAACCCCCACCACCAAGGCCCCAAGGGAAATGGGATGGCCCTTGACCCCCCCTACCTAGGAACTAGAATGCCTGTGGGGGGAAGCTCCCGGGTTTAAAAAAGGGGAAAAATAAGGGAGGGATGAGGGGGGAAGGGGGAAAAAAGGGAAAAGGGAGGAGGGGGAAAAAGGGGAAAAAGGGGGGGGGATTGGGGGTTTTGGGTTGGGGTCAGGAAAAGCCCAAAAAGGCCCAACCCAGACCAAAACCTCTTCCCCACGGGGGACCCCCCTTGAAGAGGAAATCAGAAATCAGAGGGGAAATAAAAAAATGGACAGTGTCTTCAAGTTGCCACAAACAAAATAGAATAAATTTGGAGACTGGTAAAAAAAAAAGTTTTTGTATCCCAGACATATGAATAGCATTATTTTTTAAAAAATTTCCCGGGAGCCTTAATTTTTTTTTTTGCCCGCAGACCTGGAACCTTTATGTATCATTAAAAGACCCTTAAATTTTATTTTTGTGGGGGGAACCCCCGGGGGTTGGCCCCGTAATCCTTTCCCAGGAGTTGGGCCAAAACCCTTCAAGCCAAAGTAAGCAATTTTTCCCCAAAAGAAATAATGTAAATAAAATTAACCCGGGTTCCCCCAAAAAATCACAAAATTCATTTTTAACCCTTTGGGTTGTTTGGGGTTCCTTATACATAAAACGTCTTACGACCCCTGTTTGGACGTTTTCTATACCAAATTTCCCCGGCGGCCCCCTCAAGCAGGAAAAAAGCTGGTGGGGCCTACATGGGGGAAGAATGGGTCTGTGGGTAAGTGTTTTGCAAAAAAAAAAATCGGGACCCAGTGGTGCATTGTGGGAATGCCATTTCAGTAATCCTTGTTCAATTTCCCAAGTAAAAATTTTCTGGGCTCCCAGCCCTCTGGGGCCCGTTTTTCTTCCCCAATGATAGCCTAACACAGATGGAATTTTCTAAAAAATAGGGCCAGATGATTACCAATTTTAGGGGGGAGGGGGTGCTATATCAAACCGGCAACCCCAAGAACAGGGCCAGGTGGGAGAAACCACCTTTTACTTTTTTTCCCCCGGTCACCCCATGAGGGAAGGGTGAAGTGACGGTGGAAACTAACCCCCCCCAACAAGTGCATCTGGCTTTTATGACACGGCGAGCAATTGCTCTCTTTTGCCCCCAAAAACAAAAGGGTTTTCTAAGGTTCCCCCTTTTTACCGGACCCCCCATGCAAACGCATTTAAACTTTTGCCCGAGCAAAGCAGGGAGACCACCAAAGGCCCCACACCCCGGGAATGTTTTCCAAAAATTTGGGGGGTAGAATGCGGTTTCTGGGAAGACAAGGGGCGAAAAGAGAAAAACCCCATCAATGCTGGACGAGGAAGGGAAACCCCCTGAAAGGCAGTAAAATGTGGGTAAAACCCCTTTCGCCCGGTCAAAATTTCCAACTGGCTCGAGGGGGGTGGAAATACGAACGGACTTTAAATGATTGGAAAATGATCGCTGTCATGGGGGGCCGGGAGGACAAAACCAGGTGAAGTGAGGACAGTTGAGGAAGAGCAGATGGGAGATTGATGCAAAGAAAAAATGGGGTTCGAGGATCAAAAGGGGAGGAGTACCCGATTTTAAAAAATGGAGGGGGAAAAAGGGAAGAAAAA
>WNWK01016878.1:0-32500 GCA_009830355.1 Cherax destructor
ATGTTGCAGGTGTATGGAATAGGAGGTAGGTTACTGAAAGCAGTGAAGAGTTTTTATGAGGATAGTGAGGCTCAGGTTAGAGTGTGTAGGAGGGAGGGGACTATTTCCCAGTAAAAGTGGGTCTTAGACAAGGATGTGTGATGTCACCGTGGTTGTTCAATATATTTATAGATGGGTTTGTAAGAGAAGTGAATGCGAGGGTCTTGGCAAGAGGTGTGGGGTTAAAAGATAAAGAATCAAATACAAAGTGGGAGTTGTCACTGTTGCTTTTTGCTGATGACACTGTGCTTTTGGGAGATTCTGAAGAGAAGTTGCAGAGGTTGGTGGATGAATTTGGTAGGGTGTGTAAAAGAAGAAAATTGAAAGTGAATATAGGAAAGAGTAAGGTGATGAGGATAACAAAAAGATTAGGTGACGAAAGATTGGATATCAGATTGGAGGGAGAGAGTATGGAGGAGGTGAATGTATTCAGATATTTGGGAGTGGACATGTCAGCAGATGGGTCTATGAAGGATGAGGTGAATCATAGAAATGATGAGGGAAAAGGGTGATTGGAGCACTTTGGAGTCTGTGGAGACAAAGAACCTTGTCCATGGAAGTAAAGAGGGGAATGTATGAGAATATAGTTATACCAACACTCTTATATGGGTGTGAAGCATGGGTGAAGAATGTTGCAATGAGGAGAAGGCTGGAGGCAGTGGAGATGTCATGTCTGAGGTCAATGTGTTGTGTGAATATAATGCAGAGAATTCGGAGTTTGGAAATTAGGAGGTGCAGGAATACCAAAACTATTATCCAGAGAGCTGAGGAGGGGTTGTTGAAGTGGTTCAGACATGTAGAGAGAATGGAACGAGACAGAATGACTTCGAGAGTGTATAAATCTGTAGTGGAGGGAAGGTGGGGTAGGGGTCGGCCTAGGAAAGGTTGGAGGGAGGGGTAAAGGAGGTTTTGTGAGCGAGGGCTTGGACTTCCAGCAAGCATGTATGAGCGTATTTGATAGGAGTGAATGGAGACAAATGGTTTTTAATACTTGACGTGCTGTTGGAGTGTGAGCAAAGTAACATTTATGAAGGGATTCAGGGAAACCGGCAGGCCGGACTTGAGTCCTGGAGATGGGAAGAACAGTGTCTGCACTCTGAAGGAGGGGTGTTAATGTTGCAGTTTTATAACTGTAGTGTAAAGCACCCCTCTGGCAAGACAGTGGTGGAGTGAATGATGATGAAAGTTTTTCTTTTTCAGGCCACCCTGCCTTGGTGGGAATTGGCCTATGTGTTAATAAAATAATAACACTTAAAAAAAATGTGCTCTTTATTTCTATAAAAATTTTTTTTTTTTTTTCAAAATACAGAGGAACCCCGACTAACGTAAGCTCCATATAACGTAAAAATCATGTAACGTAAGCTTTTTTCGCAAAATATTTTTCTTGTGTAGCGTACATTTACTAGTGTAGCGTACCGTACCAGACCTGTCCCGCGTAAGAAAAGTGAGACGGACACGACGCCAGTCAAGCGTTGTTTACACTTGAGAGAACATTACCCAGCACGCTCTTTCAAACATTCACAATACAGTGGACCCCTGCCTAACGAGCACCCCGGAAATCGTACAATTATGTAAAGTGGTACCTCGGTTAACGATATTTTTTCGTTCCAGAATGCTGTTCAAGTGCCATTACCAAACGAATTTATCCCCCTAAGGAATAATGTAAAATAGACTAGTCCTTTTAGATCCCCAAAAATACACTTAAAAGCATTTAAAAAAATAAACTTACATAAAAGGGCGAGTTTGGGGACCATCGTTAACCAAGGTACCACTGTATAATATTGTAAGTGCTAGTGGAAGTGTATTTTTGGGGGTCTGAAATAGACTAACCTACGTGACATTATTTCTTAAGGAAGTAAATTCGTTCGGTAATGGCACTTGAGCTGGCTTCTGGAATGAATTTTGCTCGTTAGGCGGATGTCCACTGTACTTTTGTTGTGTATACTGCTGGTTCAGTGATTGTCACTATGAAATAAGTCACCATGGGTCCAAAGAAGCTGTCTAATGGCACCCTGTGGTAAAGAGAGGGAGGAACACCATTGAACTGAAGAAAGAGATTGTTGAAAAATATTAGAGTGGCTTACGTCTGAGTGAGTTTGCCACTATCCTGGCAAAGAGAAATGAGATCAAGGAAGCTAATGTTGCAAAAGGGGTTGATATGTTAACGAAAAATAGATCGAAAACAGTGGATGAGGTTGAGAAGTTGTTGATGGTGTGGATAAACAATAAACAGATAGCAGGTGATAGTATTTCCATGGCGATAATTTGTGAAAAGGCAAGGAAGTTGCACGCAGATCTTGTCAAGACAATGCCTGCAACCAGTGGTGAGGAGAGTGATTTTAAAGCCAGCAGAGGCTGGTTTGAGAGGTTTAAGAAGCGTAGTGGCATACACGTGAGACATGGTGAGGCAGCCAGCTCAGACAAACGTGCAGCTGAAAAGTTTGTGAGTGAATTTAAGGGGTTCGTAGAGGCTGAAGAATTCCTCCCCCAACAAGTGTTTAATTGTGATGAAACAGGCCTGTTTTGGAAGAAAATGCCCAACAAGACCTTCATTACTCAGGAGGAAAAGGCACTGCCAGGACACAAGCCTATGAAAGACAGGCTAACTCTTATGATGTGTGCCAATGCCAGTGGTGATTTTAAAGTGAAGCCTTTACTGGTGTATCACCCAGAAAATCCCAGAGCCTTCAAGAAACACAATGTTAACAGGAATTATTTGTGTGTGCATTGGAAGGCTAACACTAATGCATGGGTCACTAAGGACTTTTCATGGAATGGATGACTGGAGTGTTTGGCCCTAGTGTGAAGAAATACCTCCTGGAAAAGAAATTGGGACTCAAGTGCCTCCTGGTACTGAACAATGCTCCTGCTCATCCTCACAACTAGGAAGAGTTGTTGTCTGACAACTTCAATTTCATCAGAGTGAAGTTCTTACCTCCTAACACCACTCCTCTCATCCAGCCCATGGACCAGCAGGTCATTGCAAACTTCAAGAAACTGTACACCATAGCAGTGTTTCAGAAGTGCTTTGATGTGACCTCAGACACTGCACTGACCCTAAGAGAGTTCTGGAAAGATCACTTCAATATTGTGCATTGCATAGGCCTTATAGGTAAGGCTTGGGAGGAGTGACTTCCAGGACTTTGAACTCTGCTTGGAGACCACTGTGGCCGGATTGTGTTGAAAAGAGGGATTTTGAAGGATTTGAGGCTGACCCTGATGACCCTGTGCCTGTTGTGGAAGATACTATGGCAGTGGGGAACAGCCTGGGGTTGGAGGTGAGTGGTGAGGATGTGGAAGAGTTGGTGGAGGAGCACAGGGTAGAGCTAACAACTGAAGAGCTGCAAGAGCTGGAACTGGAACAGCATCAGACCAGAGCTGAGGTTATTGCTTCACAGGAGGAGGAAGAGAGAGTGAAGGAGGTGCCTTCTTCAGTGATTAAGGAAATGTGTGGAATGTGGAATAGGTTACAAAGTTTTGTTGAAAAACACCACCCTGAGCAAGCTTCAATGAGCCATCTGTGCAACCACTTTAGTGACAGAGCCATGTTCCACTTCAGGAAAACAGAAACAGAGGACTGTGGACAGTTATTTCACGAGGCAGGGATCCAGTGACTCTCAAGCTGGTCCTAGTGCCATTAAAAGGAAAAGAAGCGAAGTAACCCCAGATAAGGACTTGTTACCTTAAGTCATTTTGGAGGGGGATTCCCCTTCCAACCACTAACACCCTCCTGTCATCCTCCCTATCTTCCAGATGCATGCAACTCTCTTCAATAAAGGTAAGTAAATGTTATTTATTAATCTGTTTTTTATTATTTAGTATTAGTAGTAGTATTTATAGTTTTAATAATGTTGTTTAGTGTATGTAGAACTATAATTAAAATGTATTTCTTGTGAATATTTTTGGGTGGAACGGATTAATTGTATTTACATTATTTCTTATGGGAAATAAGGTTTCGAATTACGAATTTTTTGTGTTAAGTACTAACTCCTGGAACGGATTAATTACGTTAGTTGAGGGACAACTGTATTCGGGAACCTGGGCATGTGAACGTATATAGGGATAGGGACCCAAGATGCCGAGATAGGGATAGACGCAGAGATAGGGAACCAAGACGCCTTCGGTAAGCGAATTCGTCACTAAACGAGGAGCATAGTATACAGGTCTCCCTCCATATTTGCAAATTCCACTTTCGCGGGGTTCAAACATTCGCGAATTCTCAGCTGCCCAATCATATTTATGTTGAGGGCTTTGAAGGTGATGAACGACATTGATAGGAGCATAATTCCCTACAAAACTGTAGATATGAAGAGGAAACAGTCTCAGTTGCCCATCACAATGTTCTTCACCAAGAAGCCTGCCACTACAGTCCCCATCCCTTTATCTCTAACCCTTGGGGCCAGCAGTGTTTCGACTTTCAGAATTTTTTGAATTTCAGAATGAAGGTGGGGATCAAGGCCAACAGGCCTACTGCAGTGTTCCTCCTTTCTTATATTATTATGTACAGTAGAACGTCATTTAGCACGAGATTATGTTGCACGTTACGGGTATTGCACAATTTAAGATTTGCGACACATTATCATATTACACGACGTAAAGATGATACAGTGGACCCCCGCTATTCGAACGGCTCGGCAGTCGAACAAATCATCATTAGAATAAGAAAATCAATATCGTCATACGAACAAAATATCACGATTCGAACAAATGTGTCCATCACCTGTCCGCCCAGGCGCTTGGACAGCCATTCCCTTGTTGTTTACACTCGAGAGAACAATACCCTGCATGCTCATCCAGACATTTCACACTTAATTATAATTGTTTGGAGTTTGTTCATTAAGTGTGAGGCAGTGGTGAGAGGCAGTGGTGGTAGAGGCAGTGGTGGTAGAGACAGTATTGGTAGAGACAGTGGTGGTAGAGGCAGTGGTGAGAGGCAGTGGTGAGAGGCAGTGGTGGTAGAGGCAGTGGTGAGAGGCAGTGGTGGTAGAGGCAGTGGTGAGAGGCAGTGGTGGTAGAGGCAGTGGTGGTAGAGGCAGTGGTGGTAGAGGCAGTGGTGGTAGAGGCAGTGGTGAGAGGCAGTGGTGGTTGAGGCAGTGGTGGTAGAGGCAGTGGTGAGAGGCAGTTGTGGTAGAGGCAGTGGTGGTAGAGGCAGTGGTGAGAGGCAGTAGATGTAGAGGCAGTGGTGGTAGAGGCAGTGGTGGTAGAGGCAGTGGATGTAGAGGCAGTGGTGGTAGAGGCAGTGGTGAGAGGCAGTGGTGAGAGGCAGTGGTGGTTGAGGCAGTGGTGGTAGAGGCAGTGGTGGTAGAGGCAGTGGTGAGAGGCAGTGGTGGTAGAGGCAGTGGTGGTAGAGGCAGTGGTGGTAGAGGCAGTGGTGAGAGGCAGTGGTGAGAGGCAGTGGTGGTAGAGGCAGTGGTGAGAGGCAGTGGTGGTAGAGGCAGTGGTGAGAGGCAGTGAAGGCAGAGGCAGTGGTGGTATAGGCAGTGGTGGTAGAGGCAGTGGTGGTAGAGGCAGTGGTGGTAGAGGCAGTGGTTGTAGAGGCAGTGGTGGTAGACAGTGGTGGTAGAGGCAGTGGTGAGAGGCAGTGGTGGTAGAGGCAGTGGTGAGAGGCAGTGGTGGTAGAGGCAGTGGTGAGAGGCAGTGGTGGTAGAGGCAGTGGTGAGAGGCAGTGGTGGTAGAGGCAGTGGTGAGAGGCAGTGGATGTAGAGGCAGTGGTGGTAGAGGCAGTGGTGGTAGAGGCAGTGGTGGTTGAGGCAGTGGTGGTTGAGGCAGTGGTGGTAGAGGCAGTGGTGAGAGGCAGTTGTGGTAGAGGCAGTGGAGGTAGAGGCAGTGGTGAGAGGCAGTGGAGGTAGAGGCGGTGGTGGTAGAGGCAGTGGTGAGAGGCAGTGGTGGTTGAGGCAATGGTGGTTGAGGCAGTGGTGGTAGAGGCAGTGGTGGTTGAGGCAGTGGTGAGAGGCAGTGGTGAGAGGTAGTGGTGGTAGAGGCAGTGGTGAGAGGCAGTGGTGATTGAGGCAGTGGTGGTAGAGGCAACCGTGGTAACCGTGCTATAACTTATATTGCCAGGCATACCACCTAAAGGGTACGAGGTGACACAGACCATCCAGACCATGGCAAAATCTGGGTAGCCACAGCCACTCCAGAGAGAGAGGTTTTTTAGTGCCAGGAAGGAAAAAAAGTTGGCAGGAAATGACAGAAATTGTACACCAACTGAAAGCATTTCTGGAGTGGAATCACAGTCAGTGGCCTCCACTCCATTACAACAGATATTAGAGCCAGGAAAAAAAGACCCCCCCCCATACCACCAATACCACCAATACCACCAATCCAACTACATTCATCTTTGCTAATATACAGGGTCTAAAGCCAACAACAAACAACAAGGTACCTTTTATTCGTGAACTGCTTACAGAGTCAAACGCTATGTTTGCGGCTTTCACAGAGACCCACATAAGAGATCACTTGGACAATGAAATATGGTTTCCGGGCTACAACCTATACAGGTGTGACAGAGTGAACAGGCAAAAAGGGGGGGTTGGCCTGTATATCACAGAGTCACTTATATGTTTAGAACTACTAAATGCCTCAAATGATGTAGTTGAAGTACTAGCAATAAAGGTCGAGAAACAAAACCTAGTCATCGTGGTTGTCTACAAGCCCCCGGATGCAACGTCCCAACAATTCCAGGAACAGCTTCTGAAAATTGACCAATGTCTGGAAAATCTTCCAGCTCCTGCCCCCAACATCTTGCTACTGGGGGATTTCAACCTCAGGCACCTAAAATGGAGGAACATTGCAAACAATGTGGTAGCAGAGATAACACCAGGAGGCAGCTCAGATGAAAATTCACACATGCATGAACTTTTAAATCTCTGCAACAAATTCACCTTAAACCAGCAAATAGTGGAGCCCAAAAGATTAGAGAATACGCTGGACCTCATCTTCACCAACAATGATGATCTGATACGAAATGTCATCATATCAAAAACAATATACTCAGATCACAACATAATAGAGGTCCAGACATGCATGCAGGGAGCCCCAGATCAACAAAATGTGATCTGCCGCGAGGGAGCTTTCTCCAAATTCAAATTCAATAACAAAAACATAAGGTGGGACCAAGTAAACCAAGTCCTAAATGATATAAACTGGGATGATTGCATAAGCATCACGGATCCCAACTTATGTCTAGAACAAATTAACTCTGTGGTACTCGAGGTTTGCTCAAGGGAAATTCCCTTAAGGAAAAGGAGGAGAAGATGCAAACTAGAAAGAGAGAGGCGCTCCCTATACAGGCGAAGGCAAAGAATAACGGAGCGGCTACAGGAGGCCAATATCTCTGAAATACGTAGGGAGACACTAGTCAGAGAAATAGCAAGCATTGAATTAAAACTAAAGGAATCTTACAGGAATCAAGAGACACAGGAAGAACAAAAAGCCATAAATGAAATTGAAAGAAACAAAAAGTATTTCTTTTCCTATGCAAAATCAAAGTCGAGAACAACAACCAGTATTGGGCCCCTACTTAAACGGGATGGGTCCTACACAGATGACAGCAAGGAAATGAGTGAGTTACTTAAATCCCAGTATGACTCAGTTTTTAGCGAGCCACTAACCAGACTGAAAATCGAAAACCTAAATGAATTTTTTATGAGAGTGCCACAGAATTTGACAGACGCATGCCTTTCTGACATCACCACGACGCCAAATGACTTCGAAAAGGCACTAAATGACATGCCCATGCACTCTGCTCCAGGCCCAGACTCATGGAACTCCGTGTTCATCAAGAACTGCAAGAAGCTCCTATCACATGCTTTTAACATCTTATGGAGAGGAAGCATGGACACTAGGATCGTCCCGCAGCTACTAAAAACAACAGACATAGCCCCGCTCCACAAAGGGGGCAGTAAAGCAATAGCAAAGAACTACAGACCAATTGCGCTAACGTCCCATATCATAAAAATCTTTGAAAGGGTTCTAAGAAGCAAGATCGCCACCCATCTTGATACCCATCAATTGCACAACCCAGGACAGCATGGGTTTAGAGCAGGCCGCTCCTGTCTGTCCCAACTACTGGACCACTACGACAAGGTCCTGGATGCTCTAGAAGATAAACAGAATGCAGATGTTATATACAGAGATTTTGCAAAAGCCTTTGACAAGTGTGACCATGGTGTAATAGCACACAAAATGCGTGATAAAGGAATAACAGGAAAAGTTGGTAGATGGATCTATAATTTCCTAACATGTAGAACACAAAGAGTAGTAGTCAACAGAGTAAAGTCTGAGGCAGCTACTGTGAAAAGCTCTGTTCCACAAGGCACAGTACTTGCTCCCATCCCATTCCTCATCCTCATATCAGATATTAACAGGGATATAAGCCACAGTGCTGTGTCTTCCTTTGCAGATGACACCCGAATCTGTATGACAGTGTCCACCGTTGAAGACACGGCTAGACTCCAAGCAGACATAAACCAAATCTTTAAATGGGCTGCAGAAAACAATATCAAGTTCAATGATGAGAAATTTCAATTACTCAGATACGGAAAACGTGAAGAAATTAAAATCTCATCAGAGTACAAAACTAATTCCAACCACACAATAGAGCGAAAAACTAATGTCAAAGACCTGGGAGTGATCATGTCAGAGGATCTCACCTTCAAGGATCATAACAAAGTAGCAATTGCATCTGCTCGAAAAATGACAGGATGGATAATGAGAACCTTCAAAACCAGGGATGCCAAGCCCATGTTGACAATTTACAGAACGCTTGTTCTATCTAGGCTAGAATATTGCTGCACACTAACGGCATCTTTCAAGGCGGGTGAAATTGCTGACTTTGAAAATGTGCAGAGAACCTTCACCGCACGCATAAGTGCGATAAACCACCTCAACTACTGGGAACCCTTGAAGTTCCTAAACCTGTACTCTCTAGAACGCAGGCGGGAGAGATACATTATTATATACACATGGAAAATTCTCGAGGGCTTAGTACCAAACTTGCACACAAAAATCACTCCCTACGAAAGCAAAAGACTTGGCAGGCGATGTAACATCCCCCTAATGAAGAGCAGGGGTGCCACTAGCACGTTGAATGACAACACAATAAGTGTCAGGGGCCCAAGATTGTTCAACTGCCTCCCAGCATACATCTGGGGGATTGCCAACAAATCCCTGGCTGTCTTCAAGCAGGCACTGGACAGGCACCTAAAGTCGGTACCTGACCAGCCGGGCTGTGGTTCGTACGTTGGACTGCGTGCGGCCAGCAGTAACAGCCTGGTTGATCAGGCTCTGGTCCAACAGAAGGCCTGGTCACGGACCAGGCCGGGGGGGCGTTGACCTCTGGAATTCTCTCCAGGTAGACTTCAGGAGAGGCAGTGGTGAGAGGCAGTGGTGATAGAGGCAGTGGTGGTAGAGGCAGTGGTGAGAGGCAGTAGTGGTAGAGGCAGTAGTGAGAGGCAGTGGTGGTTGAGGCAGTGGTGAGAGGCAGTGGTGGTAGAGGCAGTGGTGAGAGGCAGTGGTGGTAGAGGCAGTGGTGAGAGGCAGTGAAGGCAGAGGCAGTGGTGGTATAGGCAGTGGTGGTAGAGGCAGTGGTGAGAGGCAGTTGTGAGAGGCAGTGGTGGTAGAGGCAGTGGTGAGAGGCAGTGGTGGTAGAGGCAGTGGTGGTTGAGGCAATGGTGGGTTAAACCATTGAGTCACTGGGGTCCTACTAAGGGTGGCTATGAGTCACATCAAGTGTTTAATGCTGACGAGACAAGTGTGTTTCTTTAATGCTGACGAGACAAGTGTTTTCTGGAAGAAAATACCAACACGAACTTATATCAGTCAGCAAGAGAAAAGTGCACCAGGCTTCAAGACACCAAAGGATCGCTTCACCTTGCTCCTTTTCGGTAATGCATCAGGTGATTTCAAGTGTAAGCCCATGGTTATTTACTGCCTAAGAATCCTCATGCTTTGAGGAAAAGGGAATTTGTTTTTCCTTCCTGCAAACTGTATATTCAGATACACGGGGCCAGGAGCTGAGTCTCGACCCCTGCAACCACAATTAGGTGAGTACAGTTACATACATTATCATACATAGCAGCATATGTGTAGGGAACCTAGGATAACCCAAAAAAATTCAGTCAATGGAAATACTAAGTCACACTGACTTTTTTGGGTTATCCTAGGTTCTCTACACATATGCTGCTATGTATGATAATCTTCGTAACTGTATCTGTGTATACCTGAATAAACTTACAGTTTGTGGGAAGGAAAAACAAATAACCATTCCCACAAGCAGCCTGTTGTTGTTGTTCAGCGGACACCACACGCCTTACCCAGCCACCACAGACCCCACCATCCCAGCATTCGTACGTATTTCATACGCGTCAAAAAGTCCTCGGCTACAAGCCAGCTGTGTTTATGAAGAATAAGAGAGTGAATTGTGTTTTGATCTTGAATTAACGAAGAAACAAAGATATTAGACAAGATATAACCCATGGCCGTAATGAAGTGTTACTTTGTACACATAAAAAGATGTAAACATAAGTTTGTGTGACTGACTGACTTACTGACTGACTTGACTGACTTACTGAATGACTTGACTGACTTACTGAATGACTTGACTGACTTGACTGACTTACTGAATGACTTGACTGACTTACTGAATGACTTGACTGACTTACTGAATGACTTGACTGACTTACTGAATGACTTGACTGACTTACTGAATGACTTGACTGACTTACTGAATGACTTGACTGACTTACTGAATGACTTGACTGACTTACTGAATGACTTGACTGACTTACTGAATGACTTGACTGACTTACTGAATGACTTGACTGACTTACTGAATGACTTGACTGACTTACTGAATGACTTGACTGACTTACTGAATGACTTGACTGACTTACTGAATGACTTGACTGACTTACTGAATGCTTGACTGACTTACTGAATGCTTGACTGACTTACTGAATGGCTTGACTGACTTACTGAATGGCTTGACTGACTTACTGAATGACTGACTGACTGACTAACTTACTGATGACTGACTGACTGACTGACTAAGACTGACTGACTGACGAGTAAAGTTAACACTCAGTTCAACCATCGACTTCAGTTCCAGAACCTCTATTATCCACCTCAGCCCAGTAGGGCCACAGCATAACTCTCCACTCTCTTCACAATCATCCACAAACACCAGCACCCACAATTTAAGGTAAATACTATTATTTCTATTACATTTGTAGTCTTAAGCAGTAAAAACAACATAATACATCACGATAATGAACTACAATTACATATTCACTTTTATTTTTGTAAGATCTGTTGGTGTAAAAAAAACTTGCTTGGCTTTTTGGGGGACTCCCAGGAACGTAACCCTATTTTTCCCATAAGTTCTTTTAATTATTTAACACAAAATTATCTAACACGACTTTTTCAGGAACGTAACTATCGTGCTAATTGATGGTCTACTGTACCCACGACACCAATCATACCCAGCTCCTCCCACTCATATATTTGTCCAAACTCATTTTAAAGCTACCCAAGGTCCTATCGAAGCTAAAATCTTGGGTAGTTTCAAATTTAGGTTGGATAAATACATGAGTGAGAGGGGTTGGATGTGAGTGGGACTTGCATGTGAGTAAATAGAATTATCAAAGCAGTGTTTCAGAAGTGCTTTGAAGTGACCTCGGACACAAATTTAACCCTAAGAGAGTTCTGGAGGAATCACTTCAATATGTACAACTGCATAAGCCTTACAGGTAAGGCATGGGAGGGAGTGACTTCCAGGACTTTGAACTCTGCTTGGAGACCATTGTGGCCAGATTGTGTCCAACAGAGGAATTTTGAAGGGTTTGAGGCTGACCCTGACGACCCTGTGCTGTTGTGGAAGGTATACCTGGAGAGAGTTCCAGGGGTCAACGCCCCTGCGGCCCAGTCTGTGACCAGGCCTCATGTTGGATCAGAGCCTGATCAACCAGGCTGTTACTGCTGACCGCACGCAGTCCAACGTATGAACCACAGCCTGGCTGGTCAGGTACCGACTTTAGGTGCCTGTCCAGTGCCTGCTTGAAGACAGCCAGGGGTTTGTTCGTAATCCCCCTGATGTATGCTGGGAGGCAGTTGAACAGTCTTGGGCCCCTGACACTTATTGTGTTGTCTCTCAACTTGCTAGTGGCACCCCTGCTTTTCATTGGGGGGATGCTACATCGCCTGATGAGTCTTTTGCTTTCGTAGGGAGTGACTCTTGTTCAAGTTTGGTACTAATCCCTCGAGAATTTTCCATGTGTATATAATAATGTATCTCTCCCCCCTGCCTTCTAAGGAGTACAGGTTTAGGAACTTCAAGTGTTCCCAGTAATTGAGGTGGTTTATCGCAGTTATGCATGCTGTGAAGGTTCTCTGCACATTTTCTAGTTCAGCAATTTCGCCTGCCTTGAAAGGTGCAGTTAGTGTGCAGCAATATTCCTGCCTAGATAGAACAAGCGACCTGAAAAGTGTCAACATGAGCTTGGTATCCCTGGTTGTGAAGGTTCTCATGATCCATCCTGTCATTTATCTAGCAGATGTGATTGCTACGGTGTTATGGTCCTTGAAGGTGAGATCCTCTGACATGATCACTCCCAGGTCTTTCACATTAGTTTTTCACTCTATTGTGTGGTTGGAATTTGTTTTGTATTCCAATGAGATTTTAATTTCTTCACATTTTCCAGTTCTGAGTAATTGAAATTTCTCATCATTGAACTTCATATTGTTTTCTGCAGCCCATTTAAAGATTTGGTTTATGTCTGCTTGGAGTCTTGCAGTGTCTTCAACGGTGGACACTGTCATACAGATTCGGGTGTCATCTGCAAAGGAAGACACTGCACTGTGGCTTATATCCCTATCTATGTCCAATATGAGGATGAGGAACAGCATGGGAGCGAGTACTGTGCCTTGTGGAACAGAGCTTTTCACTGAAGCCGCCTCAGACTTTACTCTGTTGACTACTACTCTTTGTGTTCTACTTGTTAGGAAATTATAGATCCATCTACCCACTTTTCCTGTTATTCCTTTATCATGCATTTTGTGTGCTATTACACCATGGTCACACTTGTCAAAGGCTTTTGCAAAGTCTGTGTATATAACATCTGCATTTTGTTTGTCTTCTAGAGCATCCAGAACCTTGTCATAGCAGTCCAATAGTTGGGACAGACAGGAGCGACCTGCTCTAAACCCATGATGCCCTGGGTTGTGTAATTGATGGGTATCTAGATGAGTGGCGATCTTGCTTCTTAGAACCCTTTCAAAGATTTTTATGATATGGGACGTTAGAGCTATTGGTCTGTAGTTCTTTGTTATTGCTTTACTGCCCCCTTTGTGGAGTGGGCTATGTCTGTTGTTTTTAGTAACTGCAGGACGACCCCAGTGTCCATGCTCCCTCTCCATAGGATGTTAAAAGCATGTGATGTGGGCTTCTTGCAGTTCTTGATGAAAACAGAGTTCCATGAGTCTGGGCCTGGAGCGGAGTGCATGGGCATGTCATTTAGTGCCTTTTTGAAGTCATTTGGCATCAGGGCAATGTCAGATAGGCATGCATTTGCTAAGTTCTGTGGCACTCTCATAAAAAATTCCTTTAGGTCTTCGACTTTCAGTCTGGTTAGCGGCTCGCTAAAAACTGAGTCATACTGGGACTTTAGTAACTCACTCATTTCCTTGCTTTCATCTGTGTAGCACCCATCCCGTTTAAGTAGGGGCCCAATACTGGATGTTGTTCTCGACTTTGATTTGGCATAAGAAAAGAAATACTTTGGGTTTCTTTCAATTTCATTTACGGCCTTTAGTTCTTCCCGAGTTTCTTGATTCCTGTAAGATTCCTTTAGTTTTAATATGATGTTTGCTATTTCTCTGACAAGCGTCTCCCTATGTATTTCAGATATATTGGCCTCTTGTAGTTGCTTCATTATTCTCTGCCTTCGCCTGTATAGGGAGCGCCTCTCTTTTTCTAGTTTACATCTTCTCCTTCTTTTCCTTAAGGGAATTTGCCTTGAACAAACCTCAAGTGCCACAGAGTTACTTTGTTCTAGACATAGGTTAGGATCCGTGATGCTTAGGCTATCTTCCCAGTTTATATCATTTAGGACTTGGTTTACTTGTCCCAACTTATGTTTTTGCTATTGAAGTTGAATTTGGAGAAGGCTCCCTCACGGCTGATCATATTTTGTCGATCTTTGGCTCCCCGCATACATGTCTGGACCTCCATTATGTTGTGATCTGAGTATACTGTTTTTGATATGATGACATTTTGAATCAGATCATCATTGTTGGTGAAGATGAGATCCAGCGTATTCTCTAATCTTGTAGGCTCTACTATTTGCTGGTTTAAGGTGAATTTGGTGAAGAGATTTAAAAGTTCATGTGTGTGCAAGTTTTCATCTGAGTTGCCTCCTGGTGTTATCTCTGCTACCACATTGTTTGCAATATTCCTCCATTTTAGGTGCCTTAGGTTGAAATCCCCCAGGATTAATTAAGATGTTGGGGGCAGGAGGTGGAAGATTTTCCAAACAGTGGTCAATTTTC
This sequence comes from Cherax destructor, assembly GCA_009830355.1. NCBI lineage: Eukaryota > Metazoa > Arthropoda > Malacostraca > Decapoda > Parastacidae > Cherax > Cherax destructor. Next base: position 14,584 of record WNWK01016878.1, read on the forward strand.
AGAAGCTGTTCCTGGAATTGTTGGGACGTTGCATCCGGAGGCTTGTATACAACTACGATGACCAGGTTTTGATTCTCGATCTTTATTGCTAATACTTCAACTACATCATTTGAGGCATTTAGTTGTTCTGAACATACAAGTGACTGTGATATACAGACTTTTTGCCTGTTCACTCTGTCACATCTGTAGGGGTTGTAGCCCAGGATACATACTTCATTGTCCAAGTGATCTCTTATGTGGGTCTCTGTGAAAGCCACAAACATAGCATTTGACTCTGTAAGCAGTCCACGGATGTAAGGTATCTTGTTGTTTGTTGCTGGCTTTAGACCCCTGTATATTTGCAAAGATGAATCTCCTTGGATTGGTGGTATTGGTATGGGAGGGGGTCTTTTTTTTTCCTGGCACTAATATCTGTTGTGTTGGAGTGGAGGCCATTGACTGTGATTCCACTCCAGAAATTATTGCAGTTGGTGTATGATTTCAATGAATGCATAAAGAACTTCCTTAAAAACACACAACCTCTATAACAGACATTGCCCCAAAAAAACTAAACAGATCACAGCTAAGCGACTTAACAATCCCTGGCTAACACCCAGCATCCTTAAATCCATAAACAAGAGGCACCAATATGAAAAACAATATAGAAGGGGTCTAATAACCAGAGAACAATCCAAACGCTACTCATCAATCCTTACTAGCCTGATAAGAAGGTCCAAAAAATTGTATTATGAGAACAGACTCCAGACTGTAAAAGGTGATATGAAAAAGACCTGGAAAACTCTATCTACAATTCTAGGAAATAAAAAGATATCCACGAAAAATACCATCAAATTATCAAAAACAGACGAACCCCTACTCTCACCGACTGAAACAGCAAACAGACTTAATGTTTTCTTCTCCACCATAGGTAAAAATCTAGCGAGTAAAATCCCAAGCTCTAACACTCGTCCAATAGACTACCTCACCAACACCTACCCAGATACACTATTCCTAGCTCTTACCAACTCAATTGAAGTCTCGCTCATAATCAACACCCTCAAAAACAAAGCAGGAGACATAAACAGCTTACCACCCTTTATGTACAAAAAAGCTTCACACGTACTGTCACCAATTATAGCAACATTATTCAATAAATCCATTGAATCTTCCACCTTCCCATCAATTCTCAAAATAGCTAGGGTCACCCCGATCCACAAAGGAGGTGACCAAAGTGACTTGAACAATTATAGACCAATCTCAAATTTACCACTGCTTTCTAAAATCTTCGAAAAATTAATTCATAAACAGATCTATTCCTTCCTCGTTTCACACAATGTACTAAACCCCTGTCAATTTGGATTCAGGACTAACAAGAGCACAAACGATGCTATAACACACATGTTAGAGTTAATATACACCGCACTTGAGAAGAAAGAAGTTCCGCTGGGAATCTTTATAGACCTACGCAAAGCATTTGATACAGTCGACCATGATTTATTGCTCACAAAATTAGTGCACTATGGTATTAGGGGCACCCTCAATTACCTAAAGTCGTACCTTAGCAACAGAAGCCAGTATGTGTACACAAATGGAGTGAACTCTTCCACACGACAAATTACAGTCGGTGTCCCTCAAGGTAGTGTCCTGGGGCCAATCTTATTTCTCATTTACATAAACGACCTACTGAATGCATCACAACTACTCAAACCCATTTTATTTGCAGATGACACAACATACGTCTTCTCTCACCCAAATCCAGTCATACTAGCCAACACAGTTAATGCCGAATTACAGAAAATAACAACATGGATGACGACAAATAAACTTACTCTCAATACTGACAAGACCTACTTCATACAGTTTGGAAACAAAGCTACAAATGTTCCACTTAACATAACACTAAATGGTGCACCCATCACAAGACTCAAAGAGGGAAAATTCCTAGGAATCCACCTTGACAGTAGTCTTAAATTCCAAACTCATATACAACAAATTTCCAAGAAAATCTCAAAGACAGTAGGTATATTATCTAAGATACGTTATCATGTGCCACAACCAGCTCTCATTGCACTATATCATTCTCTTATCTACCCTTATCTCACCTATGGAATCAGTGCATGGGGCTCAACAACATTAAATCACCTTAGACCACTCATAACACAGCAAAAGGCTGCAGTCAGGATGATAACAAATTCCCACTCTAGACAACATACTCCACCTATATTCAGAACATTAAAACTACTCACCATAAAAAATATTCACACCTATTCATGTGCCATCTACATACATAAAACTCTACATGCTAATATCAACCCTCCGCTCAAAATTCTCCTCAACAACTTTAATAGGTCCCACGACCATGACACAAGACACAGATCACTATTTGACATACCCCGAGTCCATACTAACCAATGTAAAAATTCTATGCACATAAAGGGCCCCAGAATCTGGAATTCATTACCAGTAAATATTAAGTTAACCTTGTCCGAAAATCAATTCAAGACTCTTCTCAAAAATCACCTACTCACACTATACTAAATACTCATACTGTAACAAACTTTCAAACCCAATGTTATTTTACTTAAGATAATCTCAATTTATATGTCATCCTCCTTAACACTTGTTGCAATATCATATCATCATCATATTGTTCATTTAAATATTATAGTATCATCATTTGTCTGGTAAACAATATATACCAGAGGAACAGGATGAAGTTGGAGCCATCTGTGGGCCAGCATTTTCATTTGATCAACTGACTTTTATCTCGTTGACATCATAATGGTGTACGAATATGTTCCAGACTCGAGTCATCCTGGGGTTAAATGATCTCAGATGAAGTGATGTTCTGGAGAAGGGTACAGTTAGAGTGAAGTTGCTGCTTTCTGCCCGTCTTGTGGTATAGAAGCTTGCTTCTCGCTGTTCTCGAAGTGGAGCCAAGTGTGGTACTTTGACAGTGTTGGCCTTGTACATAACATTAAGGCCGCCCACATCCCTCCTGTGTTAAAGGCTCTGCTGAAATGACAGATCTATCCAGAATGAATCCAGGCGAGAGATGAGACATCTTGCTCTGTTCTCTACGTTGTCAAGCAGTCGCAGATGAGATGGGGAGGGCAGGCAAACCAAGAAAGTGGAGCATACTCGAGGTGTGAGCGTACTTGTGCTTCATACAGAATCTTGCAACCCCTACTGTAAAGCAGATGCGAGATACGTCGAAGTGCGTATCTCTCTCTCTCTCTCTCTCTCTCCCTCTCTCCCCAGGGGCTAGACACAGAATTCGTCATGGGTTTAGCATCTAAGAGCTTATCCTACCTTGGGTCATTTACAAGCTAAAAACAGTGCTGAATCCTGTGAGTGATTTAAAGTAAGTCTGTGAGGATTAGCCACCTGTTACATGGATTAGCCACCTGCTACATGGAACCTGCCACATGTTAGGTGGCAGGTTCTATGTAGGGGCTCGCGTCAATAAAAAAAAAACATTCGTCACCTTGATGTTGTGTATATGGACTTCAGTAAGGCTTTTGATAGAGTCCCACATCAGAGACTATTGAGGAAAATTAAGGCACACGGAATAGGAGGAGAAATTTTTTCCTGGATAGAGGCATGGTTGACAAATAGGCAGCAGAGAGTTTGCATAAATGGGGAGAAATCAGAGTGGGGAAGTGTCACAAGTGGTGTTCCACAGGGGTCAGTATTGGGCCCCTTGTTGTTCACAATCTACATAAACGACATAGATGAGGGAATAAATAGCGACATAAGCAAGTTTGCCGATGACACCAAAATAGGCCGTCCAATTCATTCAAATGAGGACATTAGAGCACTCCAGGAAGATTTGAATAGACTGATGCAGTGGTCGGAGAAGTGGCAGATGCAGTTTAATATAGATAAATGCAAAGTTCTAAATATTGGACAGGAAAATAACCATGCCACATATAAACTAAATAATGTAGATCTTAATACTACTGATTGCGAAAAGGATTTAGGAGTTCTGGTTAGCAGTAATCTAAAACCAAGACAGCAGTGCATAAGTGTTCGCAATAAGCGAACAGAATCCTTGGCTTCATATCAAGAAGCATAAATAATCGAGTCCTCAGGTTGTTCTTCAACTCTATATATCCTTGGTTAGGCCTCATCTAGATTATGCTGCACAGTTTTGGTCACCGCATTACAGAATGGATATAAATGCTCTGGAAAACGTACAAGGAGGATGACTAAGTTGATTCCATGTATCAGAAATCTTCCCTATGAGGATAGACTGAGGGCCCTGAATCTGCACTCTCTAGAAAGGCGTAGAATTAGGGGGGATATGATTGAGGTGTATAAATGAAAAACAGGAATAAATAAAGGTGATGTAAATAGCGTGCTAAAAATATCTAGTATTGACAGGACTCGCAGCAATGGCTTTAAGTTGGATAAATTCAGATTCAGGAAGGATATAGGAAAGCATTGGTTTGGTAATAGAGTTGTCGATGAGTGGAACAAACTCCCGAGTACAGTTATAGAGGCTAAAACGTTGTGTAGTTTTAAAAATAGGCTAGATAAATATATGAGTGGGTGCGGTGGGTGTGAGTTGGACCTGACTAGTTTGTGCTACTAGGTCAGATGCCGTGCTCCTTCCTTAAGTGAATGTAACCTGACCTGGCTGGGTCGGGCATTGGCTTAAGCCGGTGGGAGATTTGGACCTGCCTCGCATGGGCCAGTAGGCCTGCTGCAGTGTTCCTTCTTTCTTATGTTCTTATGTTCATTTTGTTAAATAGAAATAAAATATATAACTAGAAGAAACTCAATAAATTTTCTAGTATTGTTATTATACTAGTAATGCATCAACATATTGTAACTTGAATTAAAATATACAACTAAACTAAACTCAACCAATTTCTCTTGTATTGTCTTTTTATTGTATGTATAATCAGATTGAAATTTTAAATAATACAGAACTAGAATGAACTCAATCAATTTCTCTAGCATTAAGTCTTTAGTGAATAAGTCTTTAGAATAAGCTGCCCCTAATGCCATGCATGCCAGTGGCTCCCTTGCATTACAGTTTTATAATTGTAACTACCAATAACAATGTACACTTGTAACATGCATTGAAATAAAAATATTATATTATATTATTATTATTATTTCCTGCCAGCTTTTTCCTTCCTGGCACTAAAAACCTCTCTCCCGGAGTGGCTGTGGCTACCCAGGTTTTGCCATGGTCTGGATGTTCTGTGCTGTCTTGTACCCTTTAGGTGGTATGCCTGGCAATATAAGTTATAGCACTGTCTTTCCTGAACTGATGAGTGGCACATTTCAGGGTGGAAAATCTTACAGGATGGGAGGTTGCATTTTCCTGTTTTCATATGGGCACGACATTTTCTGGGGTGATCATAATTTCATGTCCCATCTGATTTCCCAGATATTCCATGCCTGCAGATACCAAGTGCAGAATATTCACATAGGCCTGGTTTCCGTTTCCCCTGATTTTTTGTGACTGTTTTCCCCATTGTATTCCCTATTGGTGGGTGTGTTCCTGTCTCATTTCTATCTTCGGCACTAGTGCTAACAATGGAGCCTTCATCAGTTTCTACTAATTTATCTTCAGTATTTCCCAGGGCATCCCCCTGTTTACTCTATCTACCGTGGTATTGCTAGTTTATAGCATTAGTTTTGTGTGTCCTTGTCTACACCTGTTTCCCACGGGCTCCTGTCCCCCTTCAGGTCACCATCATATATTTCTCCATTCTTACAGTTACTGTCTACCAGGGCACCATCTGTACCAAAGGCGATAGCACCATCTGGCCCAGATTTCTTACTTTCCCAACTGTTATAGAGTGCTGTCATGTTTTTTATGAAGGCCGATTTGATGTTGTCATCTTTTAACATCAATGTGATTTTATTCCACAGTTCGGTCTCATTTCGGCATACCCAAAAACATTTTTCTGGTTTAATATCTCATGTAGTTGATTCCTGAATGCCTGCACAAGGAGCGTGGTCCATTTACCACAGGAGTTGCATGTAATCCATCCAGTGGAACGTTTGTTTGTTTGGTTGCATATTACACAGGTTTCATGATTGATTTTGTTGGTTGTTTTACTGTATTTCTAAAGTTCCCCAATAGTGATCTGCTATTTATATTGTATCTTTTTTATTTGATTGAAGTGTTTGTAAACTAGCTTTGTTTTGTTTTGTTTGGGTGTTTAAAGGCCATTTAAAAACCCCGTTTGTTAAATCACGGGATACCAGTTTTGAATCCATCTTTGGGTTTCCCCTTATTTTTGGGATCTACAATCCATACCTTTTTTAAAGGGGATCCTGTGGGATTTTTGGGTTACTAAGACAGACCACTGGAAGATGATCAAACAGAGTAATAAGATCAGTTTGATAAAAAATTGATTTGCGTTTGGAGAAAATTCGTGCTTCGGGTCCTACTATAGGAGGCCGACTCTGGCACCTTGGTTTACCTCTGGCCCCCTGTTGATTCGGCCCCCAAGAACTATTTTCCCAGGGGTTTTAGGTTTTGGATCACTGTACTGGGTTTTTTTTTTATTTTTTTTTACTTCCCCCACAAACTGTTTTTTTTCATATGGTTGATGGGATATACGACTTAGTTGTTAAAGTCACTGACAACCACAACTACACTGTTTATTGTTTTTTCGCTGACAATTTAATATTTTGTCAAGATTTGCCCTATTCGTATTCATATAAATTTTTAATCAATGAAATAGATTTTGTAGGTACACAAGCAGTTAAAATTATTACAGCTGCCCCGGGTAAGGACCCAAGGGCAAAGATTTCAAACACAAACCGTTAGGGGTAACATTCATTTAACATTTTTTAAAAGATCGATACTATAGCACCACTGTGATATTCACTATAACAGTTATATCTACATTATTTTCGGGAGACTTTTTCCTCTGACAAAATTTGTTTCTTTTTTAATTTAAAAAAAACTTAGGGGCCAAATTCCCCCCGGGGGTAGGCACAATGTGTACTTGTACATTCATGGCCCCGAGTATCGTAAAACTGTTTCCGGGGCTAATTAAAAAAATTTTTAAAATTTGTACCCTTTTTTCATAAGAAATACAGGGGCCCCCGTGGGGAAACCCAAACCAAATTTTTTTAAAATTTTAAGTTTTTTATTTTTGGGGGGGCTGAAAAAACCTACATTATTTTTAAGGGAAAAAATTCCCGAATCATTTTGGACATTTGAATTTTTCCAAAACCGGGGGACCCGAAGTACAGTAGAACGCATTTGCACATAGTTTGTTCCTGAAAAATCGGGTTGATAATTTGTTTAAATAAAACAGAACTTATGGAAAAAAAAGGGGGCTGTTTAGATCCCCAAAAAACCAAAAAGTTTTTTTTAAACCCAAAATATCTTCAAAAAAATTGAAGGGAAATTTTTATTCATTGTCAATCTATTACTGCTTAAGACTACAAATGCAATAGAAATAAAGTTTTTTTTAAATTATATATATATATATATGTATTTGTTTTACATGATGGTAGGATTGCTGGTGTCTTTTTTCTGTCTCATAAACATGCAAGATTTCAGGTATGTCTTGTTACTTCTACTTACACTTAGGTCACACTACACATTTATGTACAAGCATATGTATATACACACACCCTCTGGGTTTTCTTCTATTTTCTTACTAGTTCTTGTTCTTATTTCCTCTTCTCTCCATGGGGAAGTGGAACAGAATTCTTCCTCCGTAAGCCATGCGTGTCGTAAGAGGCTACTAACATGTTACCCTTAATAATAAACACATCTAGGAAGGGCAATTGATTTTAAATTCAAAATTTACAGAAAAACCTACAAATAATTGTTCCTATGTACACTATTACTCTTCACATCAAGATAGAGTTAAAGTGTCGGTTTTTTCTTCAATGTTTTTGAGAGCTTTACGTATTTGTAGTCCAGAGTTCATAGATGAAGAAATCTCTAAAATTTATGAAATAGCTAATGATTTAAAATACCCAAGAAACATAATTGATAAATCTTTTAAAATAGCTAGGAATACTTTTTACAATCCAAAAAGGGACAACCAACCTTATTCAACCAAAAATATGTTGGTTCTCCCTTACCATGAAAACTTGGTTGATATGCCTTCCTTTCTTAAGAATTTTAATATCAAAGTTGTATTTAAAAATCTTGATACAGTAAAAAGACTTTTGATAAAAAATTCCCCCCAAAATGCTGACGGATGTGTCTATAAGATTCCCTGTAAAATATGCGATAAAGTTTATTACGGTCAAACCGGTAAAAATCTTGAACTAAGATTAAAACAACATAAATATAGCATTAGAACTGGACAAGATTCTAATGCTCTATTTATTCATGTGAGAGATTTTAACCATCCAATTGATTTTCAAAATGCTGAGAAGGTTGTATCAAGCAAGTCCATGGTTGAAAGGAATATAATAGAATCATGTTTCATAAAAAGCAGTTTTGAAAATAATATGAATATTTCTTTTGGTTTATATAAATTGGATTCATTTATAATTAATAAAATTTGGGAAGAATTTAATAATAAATTGGACTAATCTTAATTCTTGGGAAGAGTTTCCGGTCCTTTCTTATGTTCCTCTTCACAGAGTCGTGCGATGTTACGCTACTGTGAGGTGTAGTCTTTGTTAGTGTAATGTGACTGTGATGTGTAGTCTTGCCCCTTATATAAGCCTTCTTGTCATGTTTCCTTTTATAGTTCCTTGATAATGTGAGTAGTCACGAAGCGCTTGGAATTCTCTATTTTTTCATAGTGGTTGTCTTGCATATTTTGATATCACCTGTTTACTGTGATCTTTTTTCCATATATATATATATATATATATATATATATATATATATATATATATATATATATATATATATATATATATATATATATATATATATATATCATGTTACCTTGACTTACTGATATTAATCCATCAGAGAGGGCATATCTTAAGCAAACAATCGTTAGACGAATCAATTTTCCCCATAAGAAATAATGGAAATAAATTTAATCCGTCCAAGACTTCCAAAAGTAGTTAAATAAAATATTTTTTAAAACTTTTTGACATTAAATAATACACAATATAATGAAGAATAACTAAATACACATGCAAATATTGTACAATAACATGTCACTTACATTTATTGAAGAGTTGTTGATGTGTGGAGGACGGGAGGAGGAGAGAAGGTGGAGTAGTATGCTAGTGTTTGGAAGGGGAATCCCCTTCCATTAACACTGCAGGTACCAAGTCCTTTCTGGGGTTACTGGCCTTTTCTTTGAATGCTACACTCCTGCATGAATGCTACACTCCCTGTATGAATGCTACACTCCCTGCATGAATGCTACACTCCCTGCATGAATGCTACACTCCCTGCATTAATGCTACACTCCCTGCATGAATGCTACACTCCCTGCATCCTTGCTACACTCCCTGCATGCCTACTACACTACCTGCATCCTTGCTACACTCCCTGCATCCTTGCTACACTCCCTGCATCCTTGCTACACTCCCTGCATCCTTGCTACACTCCCTGCATCCTTGCTACACTCCCTGCATCCTTGCTACACTCCCTGCATCCTTGCTACACTCCCTGCATCCTTGCTACACTCCCTGCATCCTTGCTACACTCCCTGCATCCTTGCTACACTCCCTGCATCCTTGCTACACTCCCTGCATCCTTGCTACACTCCCTGCATCCTTGCTACACTCCCTGCATCCTTGCTACACTCCCTGCATCCTTGCTACACTCCCTGCATCCTTGCTACACTCCCTGCATCCTTGCTACACTCCCTGCATCCTTGCTACACTCCCTGCATCCTTTCTACACTCCCTGCATCCTTGCTACACTCCCCGCATCCTTGCTACACTCCCTGCATCCTTGCTACACTCCCTGCATCCTGCTAGCACTCCCTGCATCCTTGCTACACTCCCTGCATCCTTGCTACACTCCCTGCATCCTGCTACACCCTGCATCCTTGCTACACTCCCTGCATCCTTGCTACACTCCCTGCATCCTTGCTACACTCCCTGCATCCTTGCTACACTCCCTGCATCCTTGCTACACTCCCTGCATCCTTGCTACACTCCCTGCATGCCTGCTACACTCCCTGCATGCCTGCTACACTCCCTGCATGCCTGCTACCTGCATGCTCTACACTCCTGCATAAATGCTTCACTCCCTGCACATTCTTTACCACAGGCTTGGCACTAGGAGCTTTCTTGGGGCCCATGGTGGCTTATTTAGCAGTTGCAAGCACTAAAAACAGTGGAATAATGACAATATACTGGTATGAATGCGTGGGTGTGGGTGGGTGGTCGCTCTCACTTGTAAACAATAGCACACTGACGCTCCCTGGAGTGCGCGTCAGCTGGCGCCAAGCGGACACGTCCGGACGAATGTCGTTAGAAGAATCAAACAACGTAAGTCGCATTCAAATTTCTTACGTTATAAATATCGGTTATCGAATATAACGTAAGATGATAGCATCGTAAGTCGAGGTACCACTGTATATATACAGTGGACCCCCGAGTTTCGTAAAAACATCATTGCAGAAGCCTGCTCAAGTGCCATTACCGAACGAATTTACTCCCTTAAGAAAATGTCAAGTAGGTTAGTCCATTTCAGACCCCAAAAATACACTTCCACATGCACTTAAAATATTATACTTACATAATTGTACGATTTCGGGTATTCGTTAACGAGGGTCCACTGTATATATAAAATATATATATAATATATATATAATATATATATAATATATATATAATATATATATATAATATATATATAATATATATATACATATATATATATAATATATATATACATATATTTATATAATATATATATACATATATATATATAATATATATATATATATATATATATATACAGTGGTCCTCGGTTTTCGATGTTTCAGAATGTGCTCAAGTGTCATTACCGAACGAATTTATTCCAAGAAATAATGTCACGTAGGTTGTCCAGACTCCCAAAATACACTTGCAACAGCACTACTAAAATACACTTACATAAATGTTCGAGTTTGGAGATGCACGAAACCGAGGGACCACTGTATACATATACAGTGGTACCCGACTTACGATGGTCCCCAAACAAACCCTTTTATGTAAGTTGATTTTTTAAATGCTTTTGTAAGTGTAATTTTGGGGTCTAAAAGGACTAGTCTATTTTACATAATTTCTTATGGAGATAAATTCGTTTGGTAATGGCACTTGAACAGCATTCTGAATGAAAATATCGTAAGTCGGGTACCACTGTACAGTGGTACCTCGACTTCGATGTTATCATCTTACGTTATATTCGATAACCGATTTTTATAACGTAAGAAATTTGAATGCGACATCCGATGATTGATTCGTCTTACGACTTTCGACCGACCTGTCCGCTTGGCGCCCAGCTGAGCGCGCACTCCAGGGAGCGCAGTGCTATTGTTTACAAGCGAGAGCGACCACCCACCCACACCCACGCATTCATACCAGTATATTGTCATTATTCCACTGTTTTTAGTGCTTGCAACTGCTAAATAAGCTACCATGGGTAAAAGGAAAGATCCTAGTGGTAAGCCTGTGGCAAAGAGGAACAGAAATATATGTACGATAGAAGTGAAGAAGGAGATAATAGAAAAATATGAAAGTGGAGTGCGTATCAGTGAGCTGGCCAGGCTGTATGGTAAACCCTATTCTACCATCGCTACCATTGTGGATAAGAGAGCAGAGGTCAGGACAATGGTTCAGAGGAGGAGGAGGAGGTGGAACAAAAATGGAAGAATGTGCCTTCTTCAAGGATTAAGGACATTTGTGGAATGTGGAGCAAGGTGCAAGCATTTATGGATGAATATCACCCTAACCATGCTGTTGCAGGCCGTGCTGGCAACCTGTACAATGACACTGTGGTGTCCCACTTCAGGGATGTTTTAAAGAATCGCCAGACACAGAGCTCCCTGGACAAATTTGTTGTTAGAAAGAGGTCCAGTGACTCTCAAGCTGGTCCTAGTGGCATTCAAAGAAAAAGGCCAGTAACCCCAGAAAAGGACTTGGTACCTGCAGTGTTAATGGAAGGGGATTCCCCTTCCAAACACTAGCATACTACTCCACCTTCTCCCTCCTCCCGTCCTCCACACATCAACAACTCTTCAATAAATGTAAGTGACATGTTATTGTACAATATTTGCATGTGTATTTAGTTATTCTTCATTATATTGTGTATTATTTAATGTCAAAAAGTTCTAAAAAATATTTTATTTAACTACTTTTGGAAGTCTTGGACGGATTAAATTTATTTCCATTATTTCTTATTGGGAAAATTGATTCGTTTAACGATTGTTTCGTCCTAAGATATGCCCTCTCTGACGGATTAATATCGTAAGTCGAGGTACCACTGTATATATAATATATATATATACATATATATATATAATATATATATACATATATATACAGTGGTACCTCGAGTTACGATGGTCCCCAAAATCGCCCTTTTATGTAAGTTTATTTTTTTAAATGCTTTTGTAAGTATATTTTGGGGTGTAAAAGGACTAGTCTATTTTACATTATTCCTTATGGGGATAAATTCGTTTGCTAATGGCACTTGAACAGCATTCTCGAACGAAAATATCGTAACTCGAGGTACCACTGTATATAATATATATATCATATACAGTGGTACCTCGACTTACGATGTCCCCAAACTCACCCTTTTATGTAAGTTTATTTTTTAAATGCTTTTGTAAGTGTAATTTTGGGGGTCTAAAAGGACTAGTCTATTTTACATCATTCCTTATGGGGATAAATTCGTTTGGTAATGGCACTTTAACAGCATTCTGGAATGAAAAAATATCCTAAGTCGAGGTACCACTGTATATATATAATATATATATACATATATATGCAAAACAACCACTATGAAAAAATAGAAGAATTCCAAGCGCTTTCGTGACTACTCACATTATCAAGGAACTATAAAAGGAAACGTGAGAAGAAGGCTTATAAAGAGGCAGAATATACCTCACAGTCACATCACACTAACAAAGACAACACCTCACAGTAGCGTAACATCTCACGACTCTGTGAAGAGGAACATAAGAAAGGACCTGAAACTCTTTCCAAGAATTAAGATTAGTCCAATTTATCATTAAATTCTTCCCAAATTTTATTAATTATAAATGAATCCAATTTATATAAACCAAAAGAAATATTCATATTATTTTCAAAACTGCTTTTAATGAAACATGATTCTATTATATTCCTCTCAACCATGGACTTGCTTGATACAACCTTCTCAGCATTTTGAAAATCAATTGGATGGTTAAAGTCTTCTCACATGAATAAATAGAGCATTAGAATCTTGTCCAGTTCTAATGCTATATTTATGTTGTTTTAATCTTAGTTCAAGACTTTTACCAGTTTGACCATAATAAACTTTATCGCATATTTTACAGGGAATCTTATAGACACATCCGTCAGCATTTTGGGGGGAATTTTTTATCAAAAGTCTTTTTACTGTATCAAGATTTTTAAATACAACTTTGATATTAAAATTCTTAAGAAAAGAAGGCATATCAACCAAGTTTTCATGGTAAGGGAGAACCAACATATTTTTGGTTGAATAAGGTTGGTTGTCCCTTTTGGATTGTAAAAAGTATTTCTAGCTATTTTAAAAGATTTATCAATTATGTTTCTTGGGTATTTTAAATCATTAGCTATTTCATAAATTTTAGAGATTTCTTCATCTATGAACTCTGGACTACAAATGCGTAAAGCTCTCAAAAACATAGAAGAGAAAACCGACACTTTAACTCTATCTTGATGTGAAGAGTAATAGTGTACATAGTGGTTGTTTTGCATATTTTGATATCACCTGTTTACTGTGATCTTTTGCATACATATATATATACATATATATATAAAATACATTACGTAATACTAATATTAATCACTCTTGGGCCCATTAAATGTCTCATTTTACGTTAATATAAACATTTTTTCATTAATTCATCTATGATATTTTCTTCAAAATTATATAAGAAACACGTTACAAAGCATATAAACATGCTGTTTATATGCTATGGTGTTGCCGGGCAGAGGGAAAACATTACGTAATATTAATAATAATCACTCTTGAGCACATTAAATGTCTTATTTTATGTTAATATAGACATTTTCATTAATCCATCCATGATATTTTCTTCAAAATTATATAAGAAACACGTTACATAGCATATAAACATGATACATACACCCATAGAATAAAAATTGACAAATATGAGATTTGTTTACCAAGCGACTATGTAGGAGTGTCGGAAGAATTAAGTTTTCTCTAGTCAAACACTGAGGGATAACTGTAGTAAAATATTCCTTCCATATACCTTCAATCTATATATAGCTATTCATGACCCTTGTTGGTTTAGCGTTTCTTTTTTATTAGGATGATAATAATAATAATACAGTGGTACCTCGACTTACGTTGTTATCACCTTACGTTATATTCGATATCCGTTACTTATAACGTAAGAAATTTGTATGCGACATCCGTTGTTTGATCTGCCTTACGCCTTCGTACGGACCTGTTCCGCTGGAGCCCAGCTGAGCGCGCACTCCAGGGAGCGCAGTGTGCTATGTTTAAGTGAGAGCGACCACCCACCCACACCCACGCATTCATACCAGTATATTGTCATTATTCCACTGTTTTTAGTGCTTGCAACTGCTAAATAAGCTACCATGGGTCCAAGGAAAGATCCTAGTGCTAAGCCTGTGGCAAAGAGGAACAGAAATATATTTACGATAGAAATGAAGAAGGAGATAATAGAAAAATATGAAAGTGGAGTGCGTATCAGTGAGCTGGCCAGGCTGTATGGTAAACCCTATTCTACCATCTCTACCATTGTGGATAAGAAATATTTAAGTAAAATCAAGGAAGCAGTTGTTGCAAAAGGTGCATCTGTGATCACAAAACACAGACCACAAGTGCTGGAAGATGTGGAAAGGTTGTTGTTGGTGTGGATCAACGAGAAACAGTTAGCAGGAGATACTGTTTCGGAGGGAATAATATGTGAAAAGAAGGCAGTTGCATGATGATCTCCTTAAGAAAATGCCTGCAACGAGTGAAGTGAGCGATTAAAGCCAGCAGAGGCTGGTTTCAAAATTTAAGAAGCGTACTGGCATACATAGTGTTGTGAGGCATGATGAGGGAGCCAGTTGTGACAAAAGTGCGGCTGAAAAATATGTGCCTGAATTCCAGGAGTACATAGAGGCTGAACAATTCCTCCCCCAACAAGTGTTTAATTGTGATGAAACAGGCCTGTTTTGGAAGAAAATGCCCAACAGGACCTACATTACTCAGGAGGAAAAGGCACAGCCAGGACATAAGCCTATGAAAGACAGGCTAACTTTGATGCTTTGTGCCAATGCAAGTGGTGATTGCAAAGTGAAGCCTTTACTAGTGTATCTTTTGAAAATCCCCGAGTGTTTGGCAGATGCGGTGTCAGCAAGTCTAACTTGTGTGTGATGTGGAAGTCTAACAAAAGGCTTGGGTCACAAAGGACATTTTCTTAGATTGGTTCAATGAAGTGTTTGGCCCCAGTGTGAAGAAATATCTATTGGACAATAATTTGCCACTTAAGTGCCTCCTGATAATGGACAATGCTCCTTGTCATCCTCCAAACTTGGTAGAGAAAATTGTGGAGGAGTTTAAATTCATCAAAGTGAAGTTCTTGCCCCTAATACCACTCCTCTCCTCCAGCCCATGGACCAGCAGGTCATTTCCAACTTTAAAACTCTATACCAAAGCAATGTTTCAAAAGTGCTTTGATGTGACCACAGACATGAACATAACCCTAAGAGAATTTTGGAAAACCATTTCCATATGCTGCATTGTGTACACCTTATAGGTAAGGCTTGGGAGGGAGTGACTACCAGGACTTTGAACTCTGCCTGGAGAAAATTGTGGCCAGACTGTGTCCTAGGGAGGGATTTTGAAGGTTTTGGGGCTGAGCCTCAGAACCCTGAGCCTGAGCCTGAGCCTGAGCCTGTTTTGGAAGAAATTGTGGAATTGGGCAAGTCTTTGGGGTTAGAGGTGAGTGGTGAGGATGTGGAACAGTTGGTGGAGGAGCACAAGGAAGAGCTAACCACTGAAGATCTGCAAGAGCTTCAACAGCAACTGAACAAGAGACCAGTGGTCAGGACAATGGTTCAGAGGAGGAGGAGGAGGTGGAACAAAAATGGAAGAATGTGCCTTCTTCAAGGATTAGGAGATCTGTGCCAAATGGAGTGATGTGCAAGCATTTATGGATGAATATCACCCTAACCATGCTGTTGCAGGCCGTGCTGGCAACCTGTACAATGACACTGTGGTGTCCCACTTCAGGGATGTTTTAAAGAATCGCCAGACACAGATCTCCATGGACAAATTTGTTGTTAGAAAGAGGTCCAGTGACTCTCAAGCTGGTCCTAGTGGCATTCAAAGAAAAGGGAAGTAACCCCAGAAAAGGACTTGGTACCTGCAGTGTTAATGGAAGGATTCCCTTCCAAACACTAGCATACTACTCCACCTTCTCCCTCCTCACTTCCTCCACACATCAACAACTCTTCAATAAATGTAAGTGACATGTTATTGTTCAATATTTGCATGCTTATTTAGATATTCTTTATTCAATTCTGTATTATTTAATGTCCAAAAGTTCTAAAAAATATTTTATTTAACTACTTTTGGAAGTCTTGGACGGATTAAATTTATTTCCATTATTTCTTATGGGGAAAATTGATTCGTGTTACGTTTGTTTCGTCTTAAGAAATGCCCTCTCTGACGGATTAAAAACGTAAGTCGAGGTACCACTGTACTATCATTAACTCTAAAAATAGTGTGTTGCATGAGAATGGTTGTGTTGCTGTTTGCTTATTTTGTACTAACTTGTACACAATGTAAGAGTATTTGTATTGTGAGGTAATTATTATTATAATAAAAAAAATATTTTGAGGTAAAAGTTTCACAAACTCTTACAAACGTATGTGAATGAACTAAAAGTGGACACGTATTAATCGCATTCATTTCGCCTGACCGAGTGATCGCCCACTACCTGTTCAGTTTGTTTTTTTACCTTGTCTGAACTCCGTATCTCGTTCTCTCTCTCGTTTACTCTTTCGTTAACTAGCTGGCTCTCATTGACTCTGGCGTCTAAGCTTAGTTGTGATAAAAAGAGGAGTCGTAAGCCTCTTACTTTAAGTGCCAAGTTAGAAATGATTAAACTCAGTGAACTGACTTTTTTGGGTTATCCTAGGTTGTCTACACATATTCTGCTATGTATGATAATCTGTGTAACTGTATTTGTGTATACCTGAATAAACTTACTAACAAGGTATATGTTGATCGCTGAGATAGCCATCAAATACAGTTACATATAGCAGCATATGTGTAGATAACCCAGGATAACCCAAGAGTGTACTCGCCTAATTGTGGTTGAAGGGGTCAAGACTTAACTCCTGGCCCTGCCTCTTCACTGACCGCTACTAGGTCCTCTCTCTCCCTGCTCCATGAGCTTTATCATACCTCGTCTTAAAGCTATGTATGGTTCCTGCCTCCCCTACATAACTTGCTAAACTATTCCACTTCCTGACTACTCTATGGCTGAAGAAATACTTTCTAATATCCCTTTGACTCATCTGAGTCTTCAACTAACACTTGCTAGGAGCTAATGCTGCTGGGGATTGCAAGTTAAAACCTATGATAATTTATCACTCAGTGAATCCTAGGGCCCTAAAGAACTATGCAAAAGGTAGCCTCCCTGTTTATTATAAATCCTTTTCGAAAGCTTGGATAACTACTGATCTTTTCATAAATTGGTTCAGACTATTTTAAGCCAATGTTAATACTTTAAGGTAAGTAATAAGTGTACTCTGTGTGTATCTTACTTTTTATTGTGTTTTTTAATGCCTA
>WNWK01016878.1:37500-43779 GCA_009830355.1 Cherax destructor
CACTTTTGTCACAACTGGCTCCCTCACCATGCCTCACAACACTATGTATGCCAGTACGCTTCTTAAATTTTTGAAACCAGCCTCTGCTGGCTTTAAATTCGCTCACTTCACTCGTTGCAGGCATTTTCTTAAGGAGATCATCATGCAACTGCCTTGCTTTTTCACATATTATTCCCTCCGAAACAGTATCTCCTGCTAACTGTTTCTCGTTGATCCACACCAACAACAACCTTTCCACATTTTCCAGCACTTGTGGTCTGTGTTTTGTGATCACAGATGCACCTTTTGCAACAACAGCTTCCTTGATTTTACTTAAATATTTCTTATCCACAATGGTAGAGATGGTAGAATAGGGTTTACCATACAGCCTGGCCAGCTCACTGATACGCACTCCACTTTCATATTTTTCTATTATCTCCTTCTTCACTTCTATCGTACATATATTTCTGTTCCTCTTTGCCACAGGCTTAGCACTAGGATCTTTCCTTGGACCCATGGTAGCTTATTTAGCAGTTGCAAGCACTAAAAACAGTGGAATAATGACAATATACTGGTATGAATGCGTGGGTGTGGGTGGGTGGTCGCCCGCTTGTAAACAATAGCACACTGACGCTCCCTGGAGTGCGCGCTCAGCTGGGCTCCAAGCGAACAGGTCCGGTACGAAAGGCGTAAGACGAATCAATCAACGGATGTCGCATTCAAATTTCTTACGTTATAAGTAACGGATATCGAATATAACGTAAGGTGATAACAACGTAAGTCGAGGTACCACTGTATATATATATATATATATATATATATATATACAGTGGTACCCCAACTTACGATATTTTTTCATTCCAGAATGCTGTTCAAGTGCCATTACCAAATGAATTTATCTCCATAAGAAATGATGTAAAATAGACTAGTCCTTTTAGACCCCCAAAATTACACTTACAAAAGCATTTAAAAAAATCAACTTACATAAAAGGGTGTGTTTGGGGACCATCGTAAGTCAGGGTACCACTGTATATATATACATATATATATGCAAAGATCACAGTAAACAGGTGATATCAAATATGCAAGACAACCACTATGAAAAAATAAGAGGAATTCCAAGTGCTTTCATGACTATTCACATTTTCAGGAACTATAAAAGGAAACATGACAGGAGGGCTTATATAAGGGGCAAGACTACACCTAACAGTCACATCACACTAACAAAGACCACACTCACAGTAGCGTAACATCGCACACTCTGAAGAGGAACATAGAAAGGACCTGAAACTCTTCCCAAGAATTAGGATTAGTCCAATTTATCATTAAATTCTTCCCAAATTTTATTAATTATAAATGAATCCAATTTATATAAACCAAAAGAAATATTCATATTATTTTCAAAACTGCTTTTAATGAAACATGATTCTATTATATTCCTCTCAACCATGGACTTGCTTGATACAACCTTCTCAGCATTTTGAAAATCAATTGATGGTTAAAATCTTCACATGAATAAATAGAGCATTAGAATCTTGTCCAGTTCTAATGCTATATTTATGTTGTTTTAATCTTAGTTCAAGACTTTTACCAGTTTGACCATAATAAACTTTATCGCATATTTTACAGGGAATCTTATAGACACATCCATCAGCATTTTGGGGGGAATTTTTTATCAAGTCTTTTTACTGTACAGTGGACCCCCGGCTAACGTTCATTCCAGATAACGTTATTTTCGGTTAAAGGTTGCTTTTTACGTTCAATATTTTTTTCAGCTAGCGTTATTTACTCAGCGTTACGTACCAGACCTGTCTGCCCGCTCTGCGCTTGCGCACCTCCTCTTAGGACGCCAGTCCAGCACTGTTTACACTCGAGTGAACAATACCCAGCGTGCTCATTCAAGCATTCACAATACATTTGGTGTCTTTTTTGGTGATTTAGTGACTGTCACTGTGAAATAATACACCATGGGTCCAAAGAAGCTTCCTAGTGGCACGCCTGTGGTAAAGAACGTGAGGAACACCATCGAACTGAAGAAGGAGATTGTTGAAAAATATGAGTGGCGTACGTGTGGGTGAGCTTGTCAGGATGTACAACAAAAACACAGTTTAGTAAGCATGCAGGGAGTGTAGCAGGCATGCAAGGGGTGTAGCTGGCATGCAGGGAGTGTAGCAGGCATGCAAGGAGTGTAGCAGGCATGCAAGGAGTGTAGCAGGCATTCAAGGAGTGTAGCAGGCATGCAGAATTCTTCCTCCCTAAGCCATGCGTATTGTAAGAGGCGACTAAAATGCTGGGAGCAAGGGGCTAGTAACCCCTTCTCCTGTATATATTACTAAATGTAAAAGGAGAAACTTTCGTTTTTCCTTTTGGGACACCCCGCTCGGTGGGAAACGGCCGACGTGTTGAAAGAAAGATATATAAATATATATAAATATACAGTGGTACCTCGAGTTACGATGGTCCCCAAAATCGCCCTTTTATGTAAGTTTATTTTTTTAAATGCTTTTGTAGGTATATTTTTGGGGGTGTAAAAGGACTAGTCTATTTTACATTATTCCTTATGGGGATAAATTCGTTTGGTAATGGCACTTGAACAGCATTCTCGAACGAAAAAATATCGTAACTCGAGGTACCACTGTATATATAATATAATACATACATACATACATTATACATACATACAAATACATAACTATACATTACATACATACATAATAATATTATATATATATATATATATATATATATATATATATATATATATATATATATATATATATATACAGTGGTACCGGTTTACTATTTTTTCGTTCCAGAATGTGTTCATGCCATTACAAACATTTATCCCCTTAAGGAATAATAAATAGACTAGTCCTTTTAGACCCCCAAAATACCTTTAAAAGCATTTAAAATAAACTACATAAAAGGGCGAGTTTGAGACCATCGAAACCGGGGTACCACTGTATATGTATATATATATATATAATAGTGGTACTCGACTTACGATGGTCCCAAACTCACCCTTTTATGTAAGTTTTTTTTTTTAAACGCTTTTGTAAGTGTAATTTTGGGGATCTAAAAGGACTAGTCTATTTTATATCATTCCTTAAGGGATAAATTCGTTTGGTAATGGCACTTGAACAGTATTCTGAATGAAAAATATCGTAAGTCGAGGTACCACTGTATGTATGTATGTATGTATGTATGTATGTATGTATGTATGTATGTATGTATGTATGTATGTATATGTATATATATATATATATATATATATATATATATATATATATATATATATATATATATATATATATATATATATATATATATATATATATATATATATATATATACAGTGGTACCGACATCCGTTGATTGATTCGCCTTACGCCTTCGTACGGACCTGTTCGCTTGGAGCCCAGCTGAGCGCGCACTCCAGGAGCGTCAGTGTGCTATTGTTTACAAGCGAGAGCGACCACCCACCCACACCCACGCATTCATACCAGTATATTGTCATTATTCCACAAGTGTTTAATTGTGATGAAACAGGCCTGTTTTGGAAGAAAATGCCCAACAGGACCTACATTACTCAGGAGGAAAAGGCACAGCCAGGACATAAGCCTATGAAAGACAGGCTAACTTTGATGCTTTGTGCCAATGCCAGTGGTGATTGCAAAGTGAAGCCTTTACTAGTGTATCTTTTTGAAAATCCCCGAGTGTTTGGCAGATGCGGTGTCAGCAAGTCTAACTTGTGTGTGATGTGGAAGTCTAACAAAAAGGCTTGGGTCACAAAGGACATTTTCTTAGATTGGTTCAATGAAGTGTTTGGCCCCAGTGTGAAGAAATATCTATTGACAATAATTTGCCACTTAAGTGCCTCCTGATAATGGACAATGCTCCTTGTCATCCTCCAAACTTGGTAGAGAAAATTGTGGAGGAGTTTAAATTCATCAAAGTGAAGTTCTTGCCCCCTAATACCACTCCTCTCCTCCAGCCCATGGACCAGCAGGTCATTTCCAACTTTAAAAATGTAATAATATTGGTAGAATTACTGACAATATGTTAAGTAAAAGGACACAAATGCAACTAATGTCCATTATCGCTTGTAACGGCTTGAGAAAGCTCCTGGAGAGCGAAACGTTGCCACAATAAAATGTCACATTAGTTGCATTTGTGTCCTTTTACTTAACTTTAAAAAACTCTATACCAAAGCAATGTTTCAAAAGTGCTTTGATGTGACCACAGACATGAACATAACCCTAAGAGAATTTTGGAAAAAACATTTCCATATGCTGCATTGTGTACACCTTATAGGTAAGGCTTGGGAGGGAGTGACTACCAGGACTTTGAACTCTGCCTGGAGAAAATTGTGGCCAGACTGTGTCCTAGAGAGGGATTTTGAAGGTTTTGGGGCTGAGCCTCAGAACCCTGAGCCTGAGCCTGAGCCTGTTTTGGAAGAAATTGTGGAATTGGGCAAGTCTTTGGGGTTAGAGGTGAGTGGTGAGTGTGGAACAGTTGGTGGAGGAGCACAAGGAAGAGCTAACCACTGAAGATCTGCAAGAGCTTCAACAGCAACTGGAACAAGAGAGCAGAGGTCAGGACAATGGTTCAGAGGAGGAGGAGGAGGTGGAACAAAATGGAAGAATGTGCCTTCTTCAAGGATTAAGGACATTTGTGGAATGTGGAGCAAGGTGCAAGCATTTATGGATGAATATCACCCTAACCATGCTGTTGCAGGCCGTGCTGGCAACCTGTACAATGACACTGTGGTGTCCCACTTCAGGGATGTTTTAAAGAATCGCCAGACACAGAGCTCCCTGGACAAATTTGTTGTTAGAAAGAGGTCCAGTGACTCTCAAGCTGGTCCTAGTGGCATTCAAAGAAAAAGGCCAGTAACCCCAGAAAAGGACTTGGTACCTGCAGTGTTAATGGAAGGATTCCCTTCCAAACACTAGCATACTACTCCACCTTCTCCCCTCCTCCCGTCCTCCACACATCAACAACTCTTCAATAAATGTAAGTGACATGTTATTGTACAATATTTGCATGTGTATTTATGTATTCTTTATTCAATTATTTATTATTTAATGTCCAAAAGTTCTAAAAAATATTTTATTTAACTACTTTTGGAAGTCTTGGACGGATTAAATTTATTTCCATTATTTCTTATGGGGAAAATTGATTCGTGTTACGTTTGTTTCGTCTTAAGAAATGCCCTCTCTGACGGATTAAAATAGTAAGTCGAGGTACCACTGTATATATATATATATATATATATATATATATATATATATATATATACCACCTCTGGAACTTTATTGGGGACCCTCACCCTCAGAGAAGACAATAAGCGTACCTCAGGGAAAACTCGAGGTTCTCCCCGGAGCTGTTTGAATATTTTCTTCTCCTACCACCCCCTATATATGATGATGGAATGCTTTATTAATAGACAGAATACATCAATGGGAAACATGATATATATGTATATGGTATATATATACAGTCATACCTCGGTTAACGATATTAATCCGTCAGAGAGGGCATATCTTTAACTGAAACAATCGTTAACCGAATCAATTTTCCCCATAAGAAATAATGGAAATAAAATTAATCCGTCCAAGACTTTCAAAAGTAGTTAAATAAAATATTTTTTAGAACTTTTTGACATTAAATAATACA
The DNA here is from genome assembly GCA_009830355.1 of Cherax destructor. NCBI lineage: Eukaryota > Metazoa > Arthropoda > Malacostraca > Decapoda > Parastacidae > Cherax > Cherax destructor. The sequence goes on from WNWK01016878.1 coordinate 43,159, forward strand.
CAATTTAATGAACAATAAATAAATACACATGTAAATATTGTACAATAACATGTCACTTACATTTATTGAAGAGTTGTTGATGTGTGGAGGACGGGAGGAGGGGAGAAGGTGGAGTAGTATGCTAGTGTTTGAAGGGAAATCCTTCCATTAACACTGCAGGTACCAAGTTCTTTCTGGGGTTACCCTTTTCTTTTAATGCCACTAGGACCAGGTTGAGAGTCACTGGACCTCTTTCTAACAATAAATCTGTCCAGGGGGCTCTGTGTCTGGCGATTCTTTAAAACATCCCTTTAAATGGGACACCACAGGCAGCAGGTTCCCGCACGGGCCCCAACAGCATGGTTAGGTGATATTTATCCAAAGCCTTGACATCAGTCCATTTGGCACAGATTCCCTAATCCTTGAAGAAGGCACCTTCTTCCATCCTGTTCCAATCCTCCTCCTCTGAACCATTGTCCTGACCTGTGGTCTCTTTTTGAGGTTGAACCTTTGGGTCTTCAGTGGTTAGCCTTCCGGCTCCTCCACCAACTGTTCCACATCCTCACCACCACCAACCCCATAGACTTGCCCAGCCACAATTTCTTCCACAAGAGGCTTCCCCGGCTCAGGGGTTTTGGGTCT
>WNWK01016879.1:0-43779 GCA_009830355.1 Cherax destructor
CCTTAACTTTGTCCCATGCGTTTTAGCCACTGTCCAGGTTCCTTTCTTGGTTGAGGATTCTCAACAGGAGAATTACTAGAATCCTCTTGTTTTCCTCAGTCAGTCCTTTATCTCAAGCTTAGCTACCCTCAGTTCTTCCTTCAGCTGCTTGTAGAGTAGCTCAGAGGACATCTTCAGATTCACAGAGAGCACACAAGACACGTCTTCACTGAGTTAAGTCAGGTCCACCACTGAGTTAAGTCAGGTCCACCACTGCTCAAAGGAGTGCCAACAATTGTCCAAATATTAAATGAGCTGCTGAATGCTGTTGTCTCATTTCTGGGATTTTGAGAACGACTACTATCACTATAAATAAGTCCTGCATCTCAGTCGTAGAGAATTCAACTCAATTCGATAGAACCTTGGTTCCAATTTCAGTCTTAGCGATGCAGGTAAGTTTCTTTACACCTGTTGCCCATATTCACCTAGCAATAACTTCAAATTACTTAAATGTTAGCTGTACAAAACGTGTCTTCATTGCCACTTCAGGCTTGTTACCCAAGTGACCATAAACGATCGCTCTTTGAAGCATAAAAGCTGAAAACAGACCTTTATAGTCTATTTTTACTTTTTGGTTTTAAAGCAGAAGCTCCTCTTCAATACATTTTGCTGAAGAAGGCGTCAGTGTGAGACTAAACTGAGCAGTAATCACCATTGCATGTTTTATTATGTCTATGAGAGATGAGAACTCGTTCGTAGCATGATGGTTTCGTTATACTTTTGAGTTTGAAGAAAAACAGCTTAATTTAGTTCATGTTACTTCTAAAAATAACTCAAATTATTGATTCAAAATATTTAATAACATTTATATTTCAGAAATTTAGTATATTCAATGGTATTATTGTTATGAATAATCATACAGTTTTAGTAATTGTTTGTAAATCAGATTATGGATTGTCAACTGTTCAGATTATTTAACAAAAAAGTAGTATCCTGTAATATTCTTGTGAAATCCCTCTTGAATATAACACTTGTATTCTTATAACACAGCATCCTTGGCTGACGCTCTCTTATTAATTTAGTTGTTTAATGAAATTTTTTCTGTCTCCTCAACATCTCTGTTATTCTACTTTATGGCACATACTTCATCCTCTGTGTATAGCACTTGACTGGATTAATCAGTCCTTCTTTCCTTGTTGAATTATTCTCCAAAGGTAAACAGAGTGATGCATTTGTTTCCCCTCACACCCCCACCACAAACACCCTAGCATACCCTCCCTACCCTCACCCCGACAAACATCCTAGCATACTCTCCCTCACCCTTACCGCCACAAACACCTTAGCATACTCTCCATTCACGCTCACCAGCCATCGTATACTCATCACCACCAAAAATACACTAGCCTTCACCAGCCAATACCAAAAAAAAAAAAATCCATTCTTTTTCTCATTCTCACCCAAACACCCTATCACCTCATTCTTAACAGCCATACACTTAAAACCTCCTCACCTACAATACCTCTCCGCCCTCCACAACCATTCCTCCGTCATCATCACAACAAGCTACCACCTTACCTTCATCATTACCGCAAACACCCTGCAAGCACTGCACCCATCAACACCGTTAACACCTCACCATTACCAGCTGTTCACCCATGAACGCTATATACCTCTTCACCTCTTCCTCATCATCCATTTATTCACCACCATCACAAACACCCGATACCTCACTCTCACCAACTACATGAGCATGACCACCACAAACACCCTACCACGTCTGCCCTTCACCCTGAGTTCTCTTCTCTTCTCTTTTCCCACAACCTTTCCTCCAAAACATAAACACCCTGTTTCTTCCACAAACACCCCACTGCATCCTTCCCTCCTCCTACATCACTTTCACCGTCACAATCACTCCAACACTCTCTTCCCTCTCCTACCCACACTCATTTCCACACCACTCATCCTCACAATCCCATTTCACCTGACTCATAGTATCTCCCTACTAGGAACTCACGTTCTCTGCAAATGCAGAATCATAGCGGCCACTGCTGTTCGTAGAAAAACAGAACACGTCGAAGAAACTATTATTAGGACTACTCTTTCCTTAGTATAGAGCTTTATTAAGTCACAACTTGATAAGGTTCGAGCCTAAGCAAATGTAGTCCGGTTAATGTATAAGCTCCTTCTACATACTGTGCCTTCATACAAAATTATACACGATCACTCAGCAGTTTTCACTTGTTAACTCCATTGTCTCCAACTCTAGCAGACAGACTGCCAGACAGCAATATTTTAGAGACACAGTTTCAGCAAACTATTTTCTGTCACCTCACGCAAAATATTTTATCTATATATCTGGCTTTTCGCCAAAGAACATAACAGCTCACACACTCCTCAATACACGCAAAAGGAAAAGTGCTGGATGACCATAAATTTCGAATATAGCAAAATGTAAAAATATGTTTACATATGTAAATGTGTTTGTGTGTATGTATGAATGTATGCAAACACCATTTGCATATTGCAGTATTGTTATTTGCATACGAATATATGTACTAAAGTATGTATGTATATATATATATATATATATATATATATATATATTTTTTATTAACACATCGGCCGATTCCCACCAAGGCAGGGTGGCCGAAAAAAAAAAACTTTCATATCATTTACTCCATCACTGTCTTGCCAGAGGGTGCTTTACACTACAGTTATAAAACTGCAACATTAACACCCCTCCTTCAGAGTGCCGGCACTGTACTTCCCATCTCCAGAACTCAAGTCCGGCCTGCCGGTTTCCTGAATCCTTCATAAATGTTACTTTGCTCACACTCCAACAGCACGTCAAGTATTAAAAACCATATGCCTCCATTCACTCCTATCAAATACGCTCACACATGCTTGCTGGAAGTCCAAGCCCCTCGCACAAAACTTCCTTTACCCCTCCCTCCAACCTTTCCTAGGCCGACCCTACCCCGTCTTCCCTCCACTACAGATTTATACACTTCGAAGTCACTCTGTCTCGTTCCATTCTCTCTACATGTCCAAACCACCTCAACAACCCTCCTCAGCTCTCTGGACAATCGTTTTGGTAATCCCGCACCTCCTCCTAATTTCCAAACTCCGAACTCTCTGCATTATATTCACACCACACATTGACCTCAGACATGACATCTCCACTGCCTCCAGCCTTCTCCTCGTTGCAACATTCATCACCCATGCTTCACACCCATATAAGAGCGTTGGTATAACTATACTCTCATACATTCCCCTCTTTACTTCCATGGACAAGGTTCTTTGTCTCCACAGACTCCGAAGTGCTCCACTCACCCTTTTCCCTCATCAATTCTATGATTCACCTCATCCTTCATAGACCCATCTGCTGACATGTCCACTCCCAAATATCTGAATACATTCACCTCCTCCATACTCTCTCCTCCAATCTGATATCAATCTTTCGTCACCTATTCTTTTTGTTATCCTCATCACCTTACTCTTTCCTATATTCACTTTCAGTTTTCTTCTTTTACACACCCTACCAAATTCATCCACCAACCTCTGCAACTTCTCTTCAGAATCTCCCAAAAGCACAGTGTCATCAGCAAAAAGCAACTGTGACAACTCCCACTTTGTATTTGCTTCTTTATCTTTTAGCCCAACACCTCTTGCCAAGACCCTCGCATTCACTTCTCTTACAACCCCATTTATAAATATATTGAACAACCACGGTGACATCACACATCCTTGTCTAAGGCCCACTTTTACTGGGAAATAGTCCCTTCCCTCCTACACACTCTAACCTGAGCCTCACTATCCTCATAAAAACTCTTCACTGCTTTCAGTAACCTTCCTCCTATTCCATACACCTGCAACATCTGCCACATTGCCCCCTATCTACCCTATCATAGCCTTTCCAAATCCATAAATGCCACAAAACATCTTTCCCTTATCCAAATACTGTTCACCTATATGTTTCACTGTAAACACTTGGTCTACACACCCCCTACCTTTCCTAAAGCCCCCTTGTTCATCTGCTATCCTGCTTTCTGTCTTACTCTTAATTCTTTCAATAATAACTCTACCATACACTTTACCAGGTACACTCAACAGACTTATTCCCCTATAATTTTTGCACTCTCTTTTGTCCCCTTTGCCTTTATACAAAGGAACAATACACGCTCTCTGCCAATCCCTAGGTACCTTACCCTCTTCCATACATTTATTAAATAATAGCACCAACCACTCCAAAACTATATCCCCACCTGCTTTTAACATTTCTATCTTTATCCCATCAATCCCAGCTGCCTTACCCCTTTCATTCTACCCACTGCCTCACGAACTTCCCTACACCCACAACTGGCTCTTCCACACTCCTACAAGATGTTATTCCCCTTGCCCTACACACGAAATCACAGCTTCCCTGTCTTCATCAACATTTAACAACTCCTCAAAATATTCTCTCCATCTTCCGATACCTCTAACTCTCCATTTAATAACTCTCCTCTCCTATTTTTAACTGTCAAATCCATTTGTTCTCTAGGCTTCCTCAACTTATTAATCTCATTCCAAAACTTTTCTTATTTTCAACAAAATTTGCTGATAACATCTCACCCACTCTCTCATCTGCTCTCTTTTACATTGCTTCACCACTCTTTTAACCTCTCTTTTTCTCTCCATATACTCTTCCCTCCTTGCATCACTTCTACTTTGTAAAAACCTCTCATATGCTAACTTTTTCTCCTTACTACTCTCTTTACATCATCATTCCACCAATCGCTCCTCTTCCCTCCGCACCCACTCGCCTGTAACCAAAAACTTCTGCTGAACACTCTAACACTACATTTTTAAATCTACCCCATACATCTTCGACCCCATTGCCTACACTCTCACTAGCCCATCTATCCTCTAATAGTTGTTTATATCTTACCCTAACTGCCTCCTCTTTTAGTTTATAAACCTTCACCTCTCTCTTACTTACTGATTCTATTTTCCTTGTATCCCATCTACCTTTTACTCCCACTGTAGCTATAACTAAAAAGTATCTGATATATTGTGGCCCCTCTATAAACATGTACATCCTGAAGTCTACTCAACAGTCTTTTATCTACCAATACATAGTCCAACAAACTACTGTCATTACGCCCTACATCATATCTTGTATACTTATTTATCCTCTTTTTCTTAAAATATGTATTACCTATAACTAAACCCCTTTCTATACAAAGTTCAATCAAAGGGCTCCCATTATCATTTACACCTGGCACCCCAAACTTACCTACTACACCCTCTCTGCATGTTTCTCCCACTTTAGCATTTAGGTCCCTACCACAATTACTCTCTCATTTGGTTCAAAAGTTCCTATGCATTCGCTTAACATCTCCCAAAATCTCTCTCTCTCCTCTACCTCCTCTCTTCTCCAGGTGCATACACGCTTATTATGACCCACTTTTCGCATCCGACCCTTATTTTAATCCACATAATCCTTGAATTTCACATTCATATTCCCTCTTTTCCTTCCATAACTGATCCTTCAACATTATTGCTACCCCTTCCTTAGCTCTAACTCTCTCAGATACTCTGACTTAATCCCATTTATTTCTCCCCACTGAAACTCGCCTACCCCTTCAGCTTTGTTTCGCTTAGGGCCAGGACATCCAACTTCTTTTCATTCATAACATCGGCAATCATCTCTTTCTTATCATCCGCACTACATCCACGCACATTCAGACAACCCAGTTTTATAAAGTTTTCTTCTTCTCTTTTTAGTAGATTTGTACAGGAGAAGGGTTACTAGCCCATTGCTCCCGGCATCTTAGTCGCCTCCTACGACACGCATCGCTTACGGAGGAAGATTCTTTTTCCCCTTCCCCATGGACAATAGAGAAAATAAAAAGAACAAGAGCTTTTTTTTTTATATATATATATATATATATATATATATATATATATATATATATATATATATATATGTCGTGCCGATTAGGTAAACTTGCGATTTTGGCTTAAATAGCAACACTCGCCTTGCCATATAAGACAAGTGAAAATTATTCTGAACATAACGCAAAAAATATATTTCATTGTGTTTGTTTATTATTAAATTAATGTTAACGTATCTAAAATATATTTAGTTGGGTTAGGCTAAATTAAATTGCGCTTGTTGTAATAAGGTTAGGTAGGTTTTCAAACTTTCTCTTGGTACAAAATTATAAATTCTTACATTAACATAAATGAAAAAATATATATCTTTAAACGTATAAGAGAAAATTTTAGAAAGGACTTAATTTTAGATGAGTTCTTGCTAATTGTTGCCCAATTTTACCTATTCGGCACGACATAATATATATATAATATATATATATATATATATATATATTATGTCGTGCCGAATAGGTAAAATTGGGCAACAATTAGTAAGAACTCACTTAAATTAAGTCCTTTCTAAAAATATTATCTTATACATTTAAAAATATATTTTTTAATTTATGTTAATGAAAAAAATATAATAATTTTGTACCAAAAGAGCCTTAGAAAACTTACCTATCGTTATTATAACAAGCGCAATTTAATTTTTGCCTAATCCAACTAAATATATTTTAGATAAGTTTACAATAATTTAATTAATAAACGAACAAAATGTAATATATTTTTTCGTTAGGTTCAGAATGATTTTTGCGAAATTATTGCATTCATTAATTTTTGATTGCCTTTTTCGGCAAGAAGACCGTTGATATTTAAGCCAAAATCGCAAGTTTAACTTATTCGGCACGACAAATATATATATATATATATATATATATATTTTTTTTATTAACACATCGGCCGATTCCCACCAAGGCAGGGTGGCCCGAAAAAGAAAAACTTTCATCATCATTCACTCCATCACTGTCTTGCCAGAAGGGTGCTTTACACTACAGTTATAAAACTGCAACATTAACACCCCTCCTTCAGAGTGCCGGCACTGTACTTCCCATCTCCAGAACTCAAGTCCGGCCTGCCGGTTTCCTGAATCCCTTCATAAATGTTACTTTGCTCACCTCCAACAGCACGTCAAGTATTAAAAACCATATGCCTCCATTCACTCCTATCAAATACGCTCACATGCTTGCTGAAGTCCAAGCCCCTCGCACACAAAACTTCCTTTACCCTCCCTCCAACCTTTCCTAGGCCGACCCCTACCCCGCCTTCCCTCCACTACAGATTTATACACTCTCGAAGTCACTCTGTCTCGTTCCATTCGCTCTACATGTCCAAACCACCTCAACAACCCCTCCTCAGCTCTCTGGACAATCGTTTTGGTAATCCCGCACCTCCTCCTAATTTCCAAACTCCGAATTCTCTGCATTATATTCACACCACACATTGACCTCAGACATGACATCTCCACTGCCTCCAGCCTTCTCCTCGTTGCAACATTCATCACCCATGCTTCACACCCATATAAGAGCGTTGGTATAACTATACTCTCATACATTCCCTCTTTACTTCCATGGACAAGGTTCTTTGTCTCCACAGACTCCGAAGTGCTCCACTCACCCTTTTCCCTCATCAATTCTATGATTCACCTCATCCTTCATAGACCCATCCGCCGACATGTCCACTCCCAAATATCTGAATACATTCACCTCCTCCATACTCTCTCCCTCCAATCTGATATCCAATCTTTCGTCACCTATTCTTTTTGTTATCCTCATCACCTTACTCTTTCCTATATTCACTTTCAATTTTCTTCTTTTACACACCCTACCAAATTCATCCACCAACCTCTGCAGCTTCTCTTCAGAATCTCCCAAAAGCACAGTGTCATCAGCAAAAAGCAACTGTGACAACTCCCACTTTGTATTTGCTTCTTTATCTTTTAGCCCAACACCTCTTGCCAAGACCCTCGCATTCACTTCTCTTACAACCCCATCTATAAATATATTGAACAACCACGGTGACATCACACATCCTTGTCTAAGGCCCACTTTTACTGGGAAATAGTCCCCTTCCCTCCTACACACTCTAACCTGAGCCTCACTATCCTCATAAAAACTCTTCACTGTTTTCAGTAACCTTCCTCCTATTCCATACACCTGCAACATCTGCCACATTGCCCCCCTATCTACCCTATCATACGCCTTTTCCAAATCCATAAATGCCACAAAAACATCTTTACCCTTATCCAAATACTGTTCACCTATATGTTTCACTGTAAACACTTGGTCTACACACCCCTACCTTTCCTAAAGCCCCTTGTTCATCTGCTATACTGCTTTCTGTTTTAATCTTAATTCTTTCAATAATAACTCTACCATACACTTTACCAGGTACACTCAACAGACTTATTCCCCTATAATTTTTGCACTCTCTTTTGTCCCCTTTGCTTTTATACAAAGGAACAATACACGCTCTCTGCCAATCCCTAGGTACCTTACCCTCTTCCATACATTTATTAAATAAGAGCACCAACCACTCCAAAATTATATCCCCACCTGCTTTTAACATTTCTATCTTTATCCCATCAATCCCAGCTGCCTTACCCCCTTTCATTCTACCCACTGCCTCACGAACTTCCCCTACACCCACAACTGGCTCTTCCACCCTCCTACAAGATGTTATTCCTCCTTGCCCTACACACGAAATCACAGCTTCCCTGTCTTCATCAACATTTAACAAATCCTCAAAATATTCTCTCCATCTTCCCGATACCTCTAACTCTCCATTTAATAACTCTCCTCTCCTATTTTTAACTGTCAAATCCATTTGTTCTCTAGGCTTCCTCAACTTATTAATCTCATTCCAAAACTTTTCTTATTTTCAACAAAATTTGCTGATAACATCTCACCCACTCTCTCATCTGCTCTCTTTTTACATTGCTTCACCACTCTTTTAACCTCTCTTTTCTCTCCATATACTCTTCCCTCCTTGCATCACTTCTACTTTGTAAAAACCTCTCATATGCTAACTTTTTCTCCCTTACTACTCTCTTTACATCATCATTCCACCAATCGCTCCTCTTCCCTCCGCACCCACTCGCCTGTAACCACAAACTTCTGCTGAACACTCTAACACTACATTTTAAATCTACCCCATACATTTTCGACCCCATTGCCTACACTCTCACTAGCCCATCTATCCTCCAATAGTTGTTTATATCTTACCCTAACTGCCTCCTCTTTTAGTTTATAAACCTTCACCTCTCTTTTACTTACTGATTCTATTTTCCTTGTATCCCATCTACCTTTTACTCCCACTGTAGCTATAACTAAAAAGTGATCTGATATATCTGTAGCCCCTCTATAAACATGTACATCCTGAAGTCTACTCAACAGTCTTTTATCTACCAATACATAGTCCAACAAACTACTGTCATTACGCCCTACATCATATCTTGTATACTTATTTATCCTCTTTTTCTTAAAATATGTATTACCTATAACTAAACCCCTTTCTATACAAAGTTCAATCAAAGGGCTCCCATTATCATTTACACCTGGCACCCCAAACTTACCTACTACACCCTCTCTGCATGTTTCTCCCACTTTAGCATTTAGGTCCCCTACCACAATTACTCTCTCATTTGGTTCAAAAGTTCATATACATTCGCTTAACATCTCCCAAAATCTCTCTCTCTCCTCTACACTCCTCTCTTCTCCAGGTGCATACACGCTTATTATGACCCACTTTTCGCATCCGACCCTTATTTTAATCCACATAATCCTTGAATTTACACATTTATATTCCCTCTTTTCCTTCCATAACTGATCCTTCAACATTATTGCTACCCCTTCCTTAGCTCTAACTCTCTCAGATACTCCTGACTTAATCCCATTTATTTCTCCCCACTGAAACTCGCCTACCCCCTTCAGCTTTGTTTCGCTTAGGGCAAGGACATCCAACTTCTTTTCATTCATAACATCGGCAATCATCTCTTTCTTATCATCCGCACTACATCCACGCACATTCAGACAACCCAATTTTATAAAGTTTTTCTTCTTCTCGTTTTTAGTAGATTTGTACAGGAGAAGGGGTTACTAGCCCATTGCTCCCGGCATCTTAGTCGCCTCATACGACACGCATGGCTTACGGAGGAAAGATTCTTTTCCACTTCCCCATGGACAATAGAGAAAATAAAAAGAACAAGAGCTATTAAGAAAAAGAAGAAAAACCTAGATGTGTGTATGTATATATATGCATGTGTATGCCAGTGTAGTGTGACCTAAAGTGTAAGTAGAAGTAGCTAGATATACCTGTTATCCAGCGTGTTTATGAGACAGAAAAAAGACACCAGCAATCCTACCATCATGTAAAACAGTTTCAGGTTTCTGTTTCACAGTCACCTGGCAGGACGTAGTACCTCCCTGGGTGGTTGCTGTCTACCAACCTACTACTACTAATATATATATATATATATATATATATATATATATATATATATATATATATATATATATGTCGTGCCGATTAGGTAAAACTTGCGATTTTGGCTTAAATAGCAACGCTCACCTTGCCATATAAGACAAGTGAAAATTTGTGTATGCAATAATTTCGCCAAAATCATTCTGAACCTAACGAAAAAAAAATATTTCATTGTGTTTGTTTAAAATTAAATTAATGTTAACGTATCTAAAATATATTTAGTTGGGTTAGGCTAAATTAAATTGCGCTTGTTGTAATAAGGTTAGGTAGGTTTTCAAAGTTTCTCTTGGTACAAAATTATAAATTCTTACATTAACATAAATGAAAAAAATATATATCTAAACGTATAAGATAAAATTTTATAAACGACTTAATTTTAGATGAGTTCTTGCTAATTGACCAGTTTTACCTAATCGGCACGACATATATATATATATATATATATATATATATATATATATATCTTTCGTGTTGCAATTAACACGTCAGGCGCTTGCAATGTTGCAGAAATGAGTCGAAGGTCCAATCATAGATGTGCGTGTGTGTCTATAACAACTGCTACCATCACCACTATAACGAATACACCACCACCACAACCACCATTACTACTACCACCATAACCACCACCACCACCACCATAACCACCATCACCACCACCACCATCACCACCACCACCATCACCACCACCATAACCACCACCATCATAACCACCACCACCACACCACCACCACCACCACCATCACCACCACCTTGTGCAAATGTATACGCGTGAATCTATAAACCAATCATAATATTAATCAGTCACTGCGATACTTGTCTGGTCATGTCCTGTAGAAGTGAGAGGAATAAAATGTGCCAGTGTTCAGTGTCTGTTTTTGTTTAAATTTTCATTTTTTTTACCTCTTAGTTTTATTACACAAACCAATAGCCTGAAAGGGTACATAGAAGCCCACAGCTCACGGCATTGTAAAAATTTATGAACATTTTAAATTCATCTTAATAATTAATATTTGTTGGAGGTTTAATAAAAACAGATATAATATATCAATAATTATCAAAAAAGAATTGTTTAAAAATTGGCTTGGTGGAGGTTTAAACGTTTTAAGTCTGTGTAATTCTATAGTTTGATTTCCCTATCATTACTTGCTCCGAAGAGTATGATTCTCTCAATATTTTATTAGTTAAAAACTACAAAGACCACTTATATGTTATATCTGCGTTGAAAGTTTTAAATCAACCAGTTATCCAATGCGTTTAAGTTTTCTTAAACAATATTCACATATTTATACATTTAAACCTTCGAAGTTCAAACTCATAGTGTATAATCTTATTCATTAAATGTGATAAGGATTTGAAGGCGGTCAGAAAAGGCATTATATATATATATATTTTTTTTTTTTTCAACAAGTCGGCCGTCTCCACCGAGGCAGGGTGACCCAAAAGAAAGAAAATCCCCAAAAAGAAAATACTTTCATCATCATTCAACACTTTCACCACACTCATACATAATCACTGTCTTTGCAGAGGAGCTCAGATACGACAGCTGAGAAAAGTCCCTCCCAGCTGTCACTATCTCAGACCCCTTCTTTAAAGTGCAGGCATTGTACTTCCCATTTCCAGTACTCAAGTCCAACCAAATCAATTAACTGGTTTCCCTGAATCCCTTCACAAAATGTTACCCCGCTCACACTCCAACAGATCGTCATGTCCCAAAAAACATTCGTCTCCATTCACTCCTATCTAACACGCTCACACATGCTTGCTGGAAGTCCAAGCCCCTCGCCCACAAAACCTCCTTTACCCCTTCCCTCCAACCTTTTCTAGGACGACCCCTACCCCGCCTTCCATCCCCTACAGCTTTATACGCTCTCCAAGTCATTCTACTTTGATCCATTCTCTCTAAATGACCAAACCACCTCAACAACCCCTCTTCAGCCCTCTGACAAATACTTTTAGTAACTCCACACCTTCTCCTAATTTCCACATTCCGAATTTTCTGCATAATATTTACACCACACATTGCCCTTAGACAGGACATCTCCACTGCCTCCAGCCTCCTCCTCGCTGCAGCATTTGCAACCCATGCTTCACACCCATATAAGAGTGTTGGTACCACTATACTTTCGTACTTTCCCCTTCTTTGCCTCCATGGATAACGTTTTTGTCTCCACAGATACCTCAATGCACCACTCACCTTTTTTCCTTCATCAATTCTATGGTTAACCTCATCCTTCATAAACCCATCCGCTGACACGTCAACTCCCAAATATCTGAAAACATTTACTTCTTCCATAATCCCTCTCTCCAATGTGATATCCAATTTTTCTTTATTTAAATCGTTTGATACCCTCATCACCTTACTCTTATCTATGTTCACTTTTAACTTTCTACCTTTACACACTCTCCCAAACTCGTCCACTAACCTTTGCAACTTTTCTTTAGAATCTCCCATAAGCACAGTATCATCAGCAAAAAGTAACTGTGTCAACTCCCATTTTGCATTTAATTCTCCATAATTTAATCCCACCCCTCTCCCCAACACCCTAGCATTTACTTTTTTTACAACCCATCTATAAATATATTAAACAACCATGGTGACATTACACATCCCTGTCTAAGACCTACTTTTACCGGGAAGTAATCTCCCTCTCTCCTACACACCCTAACCTGAGCCTCACTATCCTCATAAAACTCTTTACAGCCTTCAGTAACTTACTACCTATTCCATACACTTGCAACATTTGCCACATTGCTCCCTATCCACTCTATCATATGCCTTTTCTAAATCCATAAATGCAAAAAAAACTTCTCTACCTTTATCTAAATACTGTTCACATATATGCTTCACTGTAAACACTTGATCTACACATCCCCTACCCACTCTAAAGCCTCCTTGCTCATCTGCAATCCTACTCTCTGTCTTACCTCTAATTCTTTCAATAATATCCCTGCCATACACTTTACCTGGTATACTCAGTAAACTTATTCCCCTATAATTTTTACACTCTCTTTTATCCCCCTTCCCTTTATATAAAGGAACTATACATGCTCTCTGCCAATCCCTAGGTACCTTCCCCTCTTTCATACATTTATTAAACAAAAATACCAACCACTCGTGCATATTAGTTAAAACTTGCGATTTTGGTTTAATCTTGCCATATAAGACAAGCGAAAATTTGTGTATGCAATAATTTCGCAAAAATCATTCAGAACCTAACGAAAAAAATATTTTTCACTGTGTTTGTTTATTATTAAATTATTGTAAACGTATCTAAAATATATTTAGTTGGGTTAGGCTAAATTAAATTGCGCTTGTTATAATAAGGTTAGGTAAGTTTTCTAAGTTTCTTTTGGAACAAAATTATAAATTTTACATTAACATAAATGAAAAAATATATCTTTAAACGTATAAGAATTTTTTTATAAAGGACTGAATTTTAAATGAGTTCTTACTAATTGACCAGTTTTACCTATTAGGCACGAGATACATATATTTTAAAATATATATATATATATATATATATATATATATATATATATATATATATATATATATATATATATATATATATATATATATATATGAGAGTAGTCACGATAGTGGTTGTCTTGCATATTTTGATATCACCTGTTTACTGTGAGAAAAAATTATTATATATATATATATATATATATATATATATATATATATATATATATATATATATATATATATATATATATATATATATATATATATATGCAAGGAATTCGCAAGAGCAGGCGAAATATTCACAAACACTGATCTCTGGCCGACGGAGACTCGAACCTACGAACCTTGTGACAAGGTACGCAGTGCTTTGCCGACCGTACCACACTGGACCAATACCTTGGCATCCAGCTTTCGCTAGATGTTATTCCAAGGCAACCAGCTTTCAGGCAGGAGGCTTACAGCTTTTCATCTCATCCCCTGCATGCATGTACTTGTAACACCTGAGACATGACAAATTTCATCAGTCTGATACCAATGATTCTAAGGAGATGGAAGCAGACTATGAACCACCAACAACTGACGATCCCAAACCCTTCAACCAAGTTGAGCTCAATGACTTGGTGAGACCTTAACCTTCCAAAAGAAAGTGCACAGTTACTTGGCTCTAGACTGAAGGAACACATGCTTCTAGCTCCTGGAACAACATTCGATTGGTACCGTCATCGTGAAGCGGAATTCACTTAGAGGAGGAATCATTAGTTTTCTGTTCAAATATTTCTGGCCTTATGAACACATGGGGATGTCACACAATGCAGATGAATGGAGACTCTTCATTGATTCTTCTAAAGAAGTTTAAAGGCTGTACTTCTCTACAATGGCAACACAGCTGCATCTGTGCCAATTGACCATAGTGTCCAAATGTCAGAAACCTACGCTAATTTGATGACACTAATATCTGCAATCAAGTAACAGACTCACAATTTTCTCATTTGTGGTGATTTAAAAGTTATTGCTCTCATACTAAGTCTTCAAGGCGGATACACCAAGTATCCCTGTTTTCTGTGTCTTTGGATAGCAGGGCAGAAAGCCAGCACTATGAACAAAATGACTGGCCACCAAGAACCAGCTTCTTACCAGGAAATCACAACGTTAAAACTGTGCCGCTAGTTAACCCCAAGGAAATTCTGCTGCCACCACTCCACATCAAATTAGGGCTTATGAAAATTTTTGTGAAGGCCTTGAACAAGAATGGAACTGCTTTCAAGTACCTGGAGTCAAAGTTTCCTCGTATAAGTGAAGGCAAGCTAAAGGCAGGAATCTTTGTTGGCCTCAGATTCGGGAATTGATGAAGGACAAGCATTTTGATGAAGCATTAGCAGGTGTCGAGGTGAATGCCTGGTTTTCATTCAAGCAGATTGTCCACAACTTCCTGGGAAACAGGCGCTCCCCCGAAAATGAAAAAAATGATCCCCGACCTGATTTAAAGTTTCCAACAACTTGGGTCTAAATGAGTGTGAAGATGCACTTTTTGCACTCACATCTTGACTATTTTCCCAACAATTGTGGGGACTACAGTGAGGAAAAAGGAGAGGGGTTCCATCAGGATATTTGCACCATGGAAAGTCGATACCAGGGCAAATGGAATGTCAGTATGATGGCGGATTACTGCTTGTGCACAGCACAAGCAAAATTCAAAGCGGTCCTCCTTCCTTTGATTCAATATGTAGGCTAACCATTAGGAGTATATTATCTTCATAAAATCATTTGATTTTATTCATGTTGATTTGGAATTCATATGTTCTTAAAACTAACAGAATGTGCTTTTTTTAGTATCATTAATTTGTATTTTATTCAAAATCTTTACGTGATAAAGCAAAATGGTTTAGATATTTACAATCAGCAGCCCAAGAATATGTAAGATCGCAACCATGAATAAAAATTAAAAACATTCCAAATGCATACCAGTAAATTAGAAGCATTCTGGTCATTACCTGAAACTGTGATGCAATCAAAGAGAGGTATCTCAGTATTGCTGATCACCAGTCTCCGGTACCTCAGTCCATGTGACAGGAATAATTGCGTTTAAACATTGGTATTGAAGATTGGGAGCGAATCAGATGAAACATTCACAGGTTATCATTTAGAAACAAAAATCCCTCTTTATTCAGTGTAAAATTAGGATATACACAGCACAAAATTAATTCATATCTTCCATTATTAAACACCATCTGTGAAGCGAAACTGGAGAACATTATTTTATTAACTAAAATAGATCAATATCCTTTGATTCACAGATTGCTTTTACTACAAACATGAACTTCTTGTCAAGAACCTTCTTGATCAGTTTAATAACAAATTTAAGAAGCAACTACAGGTACTATGTTTAGGAAATGGCGAACTAATTAAACAGTTGTTTGCTAAGTCACCCAAGCTCCCATAACTGTTTAGGTTGATTAAGACAAAAACGCCAGAGAATCCAGCCCGTCCTATCATTAGCTCTGTCAGATCAGTGGCATGTAATCCTTCGAAATGGTTGGTTAAGTTATTAACCCCTTTGTTGAACAATCTTTTTGGATGCTCAGGTTAAAAACACCGTCTATCTCATGGAGAAATTCCTCAGCTTCAACCTGATGAATGGTGTTTAACATAGTAAGATGTGATGTGATGTCACATTGATTACCAGAGTCCTTGACTCGGTTTTTTTAGTATTCCTCGAAGAAAAGTTGGATAGGTTTTCGAAATCTTACAGTAAGAATCCCATTCTCGAAATGATTTAGCTCTGCATAGTCGATGGTAAGATTGTCTTTGAAGAAAAGTTTAATGCCCAAAAACAAAGCATGGTGATGGGAAACACACTTTCTCTGTTTTTAAGCAACCTCTATTTGGATTTTTTAGACTAAACTGCTTAACGATATTCTGCTTAGTTTTGCAAAATGGTTTAAATATGTTGATGTCCTTTGCCTGCTCCAGTGACCAGAACCTTGATGATCTCTTATCTGGGTTTAATGGTCTAGCTGCCTCGATTAAATTTGCAGTTTAATTGAGAGGGACAACAAACTTCCCTTCGTAAATGTTTTAATCCACAGAGTTGATAAGAAATTTAAACTGAACAGTTTACAGAAAAGCCACTGACATGTTAAATATATTCAATATTATTCCAACCATGAAATAAAGGGTAAGAGAAAAGTTATTTTTCAAGGGTCTTTTGAACATTGCGTAATTGTAGTCCTGACTTTTTAATTACGAAATGGGAAGATTTTTATAGTTTTGTTAGATTAAAATATCCTAAATAATTCACTGAGAAGGCATTAGTTACCAAGACAAACTTTTATTGGATTGTGTCTAAAATAAAATAAAACTCTCTAAGAAATCTGCAAGTGTTACCCTAAAAAGAGAAATTAGTCATGGTGCCAAAAACCATTAAAATGACCTAATATTAAAAACTGTGTTTAAGAATACCTTGACTGTCAAAACACATACTGATTACAATCACCTTGGTTAATGATGTTGGTGTGTATACGGTACCTTGTTTGAGATAAGAATTTAGATTTTTACAGCGTAAGTATTCATTCGGACACAGCAAAAATCAATATCCATTATTAAACATAACAAAGCTATTAACCGTCCAGCTAATTGGTCTGGGACCCACGTCACTGTGCCTAATAATTTGTTATTTGGTAATGAAGAAGGACAATCTAATTGAGTCATCTTTTATTAAATAAACTAATATAAATCTTTTAGCGGAATTCTACTAAAAATATCATAGACCAGATTATACGTATTAAAAAGTTCTTTAAATATTTTTTTTAATTTTATTCAAATTTTCGCAGATATATGCCACAATTTTTTTTATTGTTTATTCTGCAGACATCAACCTAGATTTTTATGTCTAACTAGACGGTTTGGTTTATTCGGCACGTTATATATATATATATATATATATATATATATATATATATATATATATATATATATATATATATATATATATATATATATATATAACGTGCAAATAAACAAACAAACTTAAATTATATATATTATATATATATATATATATATATAATATATATATATATATATATATATATATATATATATATATATAGGTAGTAGGTTGGTAGACAGCAACCACCCAGGGAGGTACTACCGTCCTGCCAGGTGACTGTGAAACAGAAACCTGAAACTGTTTTACATGATGGTAGGATTGCTGGTGTCTTTTTTCTGTCTCATAAACACGCTGGATAACAGGTATATCTAGCTACTTCTACTTACACTTTAGGTCACACTACACTGGCATACACATGCATATATATACATACACACATCTAGGTTTTTCTTCTTTTTCTTAATAGCTCTTGTTCTTTTTATTTTCTCTATTGTCCATGGGGAAGTGGAAAAGAATCTTTCCTCCGTAAGCCATGCGTGTCGTATGAGGCGACTAAGATGCCGGAGCAATGGGCTAGTAACCCCTTCTCCTGTACAAATCTACTAAAAACGAGAAGAAGAAAACTTTATAAAATTGGGTTGTCTGAATGTGCGTGGATGTAGTGCGGATGATAAGAAAGAGATGATTGCCGATGTTATGAATGAAAAGAAGTTGGATGTCCTGGCCCTAAGCGAAACAAAGCTGAAGGGGTAGGCGAGTTTCAGTGGGGAGAAATAATTGGGATTAAGTCAGGAGTATCTGAGAGAGTTAGAGCTAAGGAAGGGGTAGCAATAATGTTGAAGGATCAGTTATGGAAGGAAAAGAGGGAATATAAATGTGTAAATTCAAGGATTATGTGGATTAAAATAAGGGTCGGATGCGAAAAGTGGGTCATAATAAGCGTGTATGCACCTGGAGAAGAGAGGAGTGTAGAGGAGAGAGAGAGATTTTGGGAGATGTTAAGCGAATGTATAGGAACTTTTGAACCAAATGAGAGAGTAATTGTGGTAGGGGACCTAAATGCTAAAGTGGGAGAAACATGCAGAGAGGGTGTAGTAGGTAAGTTTGGGGTGCCAGGTGTAAATGATAATAGGAGCCCTTTGATTGAACTTTGTATAGAAAGGGGTTTAGTTATAGGTAATACATATTTTAAGAAAAAGAGGATAAATAAGTATACAAGATATGATGTAGGGCGTAATGACAGTAGTTTGTTGGACTATGTATTGGTAGATAAAAGACTGTTGAGTAGACTTCAGGATGTACATGTTTATAGAGGGCTACAGATATATCAGATCACTTTTTAGTTATAGCTACAGTGGGAGTAAAAGGTAGATGGGATACAAGGAAAATAGAATCAGTAAGTAAAAGAGAGGTGAAGGTTTATAAACTAAAAGAGGAGGCAGTTAGGGTAAGATATAAACAACTATTGGAGGATAGATGGGCTAGTGAGAGTGTAGGCAATGGGGTCGAAAATGTATGGGGTAGATTTAAAAATGTAGTGTTAGAGTGTTCAGCAGAAGTTTGTGGTTACAGGCGAGTGGGTGCGGGAGGGAAGAGGAGCGATTGGTGGAATGATGATGTAAAGAGAGTAGTAAGGAGAAAAAGTTAGCATATGAGAGGTTTTTACAAAGTAGAAGTGATGCAAGGAGGGAAGAGTATATGGAGAGAAAAAGAGGTTAAAAGAGTGGTGAAGCAATGTAAAAAGAGAGCAGATGAGAGAGTGGGTGAGATGTTATCAGCAAATTTTGTTGAAAATAAGAAAAAGTTTTGGAATGAGATTAATAAGTTGAGGAAGCCTAGAGAACAAATGGATTTGACAGTTAAAAATAGGAGGAGAGTTATTAAATGGAGATTAGAGGTATCGGAAGATGGAGAGAATATTTTGAGGATTTGTTAAATGTTGATGAAGACAGGGAAGCTGTGATTTCGTGTGTAGGGCAAGGAGGAATAACATCTTGTAGGAGTGTGGAAGAGCCAGTTGTGGGTGTAGGGAAGTTCGTGAGGCAGTGGGTAGAATGAAAGGGGTAAGGCAGCTGGGATTGATGGGATAAAGATAGAAATGTTAAAAGCAGGTGGGGATATAATTTTGGAGTGGTTGGTGCTATTATTTAATAAATGTATGGAAGAGGGTAAGGTACCTAGGGATTGGCAGAGAGCGTGTATTGTTCCTTTGTATAAAGGCAAAGGGGACAAAATAGAGTGCAAAAATTATAGGGAATAAGTCTGTTGAGTGTACCTGGTAAAGTGTATGGTAGAGTTATTATTGAAAGAATTAAGAGTAAAACAGAAAGCAGGATAGCAGATGAACAAGGGGCTTTAGGAAAGGTAGGGGGTGTGTAGACCAAGTGTTTACAGTGAAACATATAGGTGAACAGTATTTGGATAAGGGTAAAGATGTTTTGTGGCATTTATGGATTTTGAAAAGGCGTATGATAGGGTAGATAGGGGCAATGTGGCAGATGTTGCAGGTGTATGGAATAGGAGGAAGGTTACTGAAAGCAGTGAAGAGTTTTTATGAGGATAGTGAGGCTCAGGTTAGAGTGTGTAGGGGGGAAGGGGACTATTTCCCAGTAAAAGTGGGCCTTAGACAAGGATGTGTGATGTCACCGTGGTTGTTCAATATATTTATAGATGGGGTTGTAAGAGAAGTGAATGCGAGGTCTTGGCAAGAGGTGTTGGGCTAAAAGATAAAAGCAAATACAAAGTGGAGTTGTCACAGTTGCTTTTTGCTGATGACACTGTGCTTTGGGAGATTCTGAAGAGAAGCTGCAGAGGTTGGTGGATGAATTTGGTAGGGTGTGTAAAAGAAGAAAATTGAAAGTGAATATAGGAAAGAGTAAGGTGATGAGGATAACAAAAAGAATAGGTGACGAAAGATTGGATATCAGATTGGGGGGAGAGAGTATGGAGGAGGTGAATGTATTCAGATATTTGGGAGTGGACATGTCGGCGGATGGGTCTATGAAGGATGAGGTGAATCATAGAATTGATGAGGGAAAAGGGTGAGTGGAGCACTTCGGAGTCTGTGGAGAAAAGAACCTTGTCCATGGAAGTAAAGAGGGGAATGTATGAGAGTATAGTTATACCAACGCTCTTATATGGGTGTGAAGCATGGGTGATGAATGTTGCAACGAGGAGAAGGCTGGAGGCAGTGGAGATGTCATGTCTGAGGTCAATGTGTGGTGTGAATATAATGCAGAGAATTCGGAGTTTGGAAATTAGGAGGAGGTGCGGGATTACCAAAACGATTGTCCAGAGAGCTGAGGAGGGGTTGTTGAGGTGGTTTGGACATGTAGAGAGAATGGAACGAGACAGAGTGACTTCGAGGTGTATAAATCTGTAGTGGAGGGAAGGCGGGGTAGGGGTCGGCCTAGGAAAGGTTGGAGGAGGGGTAAAGGAAGTTTTGTGCGAGGGCTTGGACTTCAGCAAGCATGTGTGAGCGTATTTGATAGGAGTGAATGGAGGCATATGGTTTTAATACTTGACGTGCTGTTGGAGTGTGAGCAAAGTAACATTTATGAAGGGATTCAGGGAAACCGGCAGGCCGGACTTGAGTTCTGGAGATGGGAAGTACAGTGCCGGCACTCTGAAGGAGGGGTGTTAATGTTGCAGTTTTATAACTGTAGTGTAAAGCACCCTTCTGGCAAGACAGTGATGGAGTGAATGATGATGAAAGTTTTTCTTTTTCGGGCCACCCTGCCTTGGTGGGAATCGGCCGATGTGTTAATAAAAAAAAAAATAATATATATATATATATATATATATTCACCCATGTATATATGTCGTGCCGAATAGGTAAAACTTGTGATTTTGGCCTAAATAGCAACGCTCTTCTTGCCAAATAAGGCAAGCGAAAATTTTTGTGTATGCTGTTCGTCTATAGGGCTACCAGGCCAATACTTCCCAAGTCTATATTTTTGTAAGGTACGAGCCTCCTATAGAGTGACTCAGTATAGAAGTTTTCACCTCACCTCTCTGGTGAACTGTGAGGTGAGGTAAAAACTTGGATGTGATTTAAATGCTCTTGAATTTTCTGAATCACTGGGTAGACAGATGCATATTGGGCCAGAAACAATATAATATCATGAAGGCTGCGTAAACACAACAAAAAATCTATACCTTCAGGTCAGTCATTGCAGCCTTCATGTCTTTGACCATAAATAACCGAAATTGTGAAATTAACTCGTGTTCGGAGTAAAGACTGAGAGAACTGCTACTGAGGCCTTAAGATCATCTGTTTGATTTATATGTGAATGAATTTCTCAACCAATCGACAAACGAGAAATTAAATCTACACCACGTTTCCATTACTCCATGACCATTATCAGATTCCGTGTGAGGGGAAAAAAGGAGTGATAGATATAAGTCAGGTCACAGCTAAGACTATAAGGAGACAACCATGGTCAAGCCTAGTCCGTCGTCTTCTAAAGATTAGAGCATTTTGACAGCGTACTAATAAAGGCAAACACACACAGAGACTAAGATGAATTTCGGTTGCTGCAAGGTCTGAGAAACCATTCCCAGTATTGCATAATCTACTCCCCTTCACCTCAATGATCTCTGCCAGTTTCATTTATGTATTGGCAAGATATGTATGAATTTGTCCTCACTACTTTTATCTAATATCAGGCATTCACACTAGAAACACTCGCGGGCCCTTCTGTCATGAATTTCTGGCTTCAATTGATGTTACCTTCTTCTTATACAACTTGCCCACTGATGCCGCATGAACAGGGAATTAACAATGACACTAATTTCCTTCTCCCACACCTGGATTTTATTGAACTTGTTAAGCCATGCTTGAATTTTATCGGTTTTAAATATGAAGTCTGATGTTTTCAAGAGTGATTTATGTCATCATTGAGAAGTCCACTCAGTCGTGTTGATGACCATCTACATGAGGCACTTGACAGGATTCCAGTCCGTCATTTCCAGTACTGTAACACGACTACGGTACGTGAAGGACATTCTGGGAATATACCAAAGACACACACACACACACACACACAGGAGGAGAGTGGTAGAGCACCTGGAACGGAACAAGATTATAAACGACAACCGGCACGGATTCATGGAAGGCAAATCGTGTTTCACAAACCTTCTGGAGTTTTATGACAAGGTAACAGAAGTAAGACACGAGAGAAAGGGGTGGGTTGATTGCATTTTTTGCACTGCAAGAAAACCTTCGACACAGTTCCTCACAAAATATTAGTGCAGAAGCTAGAGTATCAGGCACGTATAACAAGAAGAGCACTGCAATGGATTAGAGAATACCTGACAGGGAGGCAACAACGAGTCATAGTACGTGATGAGGTATCACAGTGGGTGCCTGTGACGAGCGGGTACAACAGGGGCCAGTCCTAGAACCAGTGCTATTTTTTGGTATATGTGAATGACATGACGGAAGGGATAGACTCAGAACTGTCCCTGTTCACAGATGATGTGAAGTTAATGCGGAGAATTAAATCAGATGGGGATCAGGCAGGACTACAAAGAGACCTGGACAGACTGGACACGTGGTCCAGCAACTGGCTACTCGAATTTAACCCCGCTAAATGCAAAGTCATGAAGATCGGGGAAGGGCAAAGAAGACCGCAGACAGTGGCCAAACAATGCAACACATCAACCAGATAAATGCTGCAGCATATGGGCGCCTGGCAAGCCATGAGAATAGCTTTCCGATACCTCAGTAAGGAATCGTTCAAGACACTGTACACCGTGTACGTCAGGCCCATACTGGAGTGTGCAGAAATAGTTTCGAACCCACACCTGGTCAAGCACGTCAATAAATTAGAGAAAGTGCAAATATTTGCAACAAGGCTAGTTCCAGAGCTAAGGGTAATGTCCTACGAATAAAAGTTAAGACAAATCGGCCTGACGACACTGGAGAACAGGAGGGTTAGGGAAGACATGATAACGACATACAAAATACTGCGAGGAATAGATAAAGTGGACAGTGAAGAGGCGGGGTCAGGAGCTGTGAATCGACCCCTGTAACCACAACTAGTTGAGTACAACTAGGTGAGTACACACACAGAAAGTGCAAAGGTTTGCAACTAGACTGGTCCCGGAGCTAATGGGTATGTCCTACGAGGAGAGGTTAAGAGAAATCGACCTGACGACACTGGAGGACAGGAAAGATAGAGGGGATATGATAACGACATACAAAATACTGAGAGGAATCGACAAGGTGGACAGAGACAGGATGTTCCAGAGATGAGACACAGCAACAAGGGGTCATAGTTGGAAGTTGAAGACTCAGATGAATCACAGGGATGTTAAGAACCAGCATGGTTTCAGGGAAGGAAAATCCTGTGTCACAAACCTACTGGGGTTTTATGACACGGTAACAGAAGTAAGACACGAGAGAGAGGGGTGGATATATTGCATTTTCTTTGACTGCAAGAAGGCCTTCGACACAGTTCCTCACAAAAATTAATGCAAAAGCTAGAGGATCAAGCATGCATATCAGGAAAGGCACTGCAATGAATCAGAGAATATATGACAGGGAGGCAACAACGAGTCGTGGTACGTGACGAGGTGTCAGAGAGGGCGCCTGTGACGAGCGGGGTACGACAGGGGTCAGTTCTAGGACCTGTGCTGTTTTTTGGTATATGTAAATGATATAACGGAAGGGACAGACTCAGAAGTGTCCGTTTGCAGAAGATGTGAAGCTAATGAGAAGAATTAAATCTGTCGAGGATCAGGCAGGACTACAAAGAGTCTTGGACAGGCTACAAGCCTGGTCAGCAACTGGCCTTGAATTTAACCCCGCCAAATGCAAAGTCATGAACATCGGGGAAGGGCAAAGAAGACCGCAGACAGAGTATAGTCTAGGTGGCCAAGACTGCAAACCCTCACTCAAGGAAAAAAATCTTGGGTGAGTATAATACCGAGCACATCTCCTGAGGCACACATCAATCAGATAACTGCTGCGACATACGGGCATCTAGCAAACCTAAGAATAACGTTCGGATACCTCAGTAAGGAATCGTTCAAGACTCTGTACACCATATACATCAGGCCCATACTGGAGTATGCAGCACCAGTTTGGAATCGACACCTGGTCAAGCACGACAAGAAATTGAGAAAGTGCAGAGGTTTGCAATAAGACTAGTCCCAGGGGATTGTCCTATGAAGAAAGGTTAAGGGATATCGGCCTGACGAAACTGGAGGACACAAGGGTCAGGGGAGACGTGATAACCACATATAAAATACTGCGAGGAATTGTCAAGGTGGACAAAGACAGGATGTTCCAGAGAGGGACACAGAAACAAGGGGTCACAATTGTAAGTTGAAGACTCCTATGAGTCAAAGGGATGTTAGGAAGTATTTCTTCAGTCATAGAGTTGTCAGGAAGTGGAGTAACGTAGAAAGTGACGTAGTGGAGGCAGGAACCATACATAGTTTTAAGACGAGGTTTGATAAAGCTCATGGAGCAGGAGAGAGAGGACCTAGTAGCAATCACACACACACACACACGATGGGGCCAGATACCATCTCTCCATGGGTCCTGAGAGAGGGAGCAGAGGAGCTATGTGTACTCTAACAACGATCTTCAACACATCTATCGAAACAGGGCAACTACCTGAGGTTTGGAAGACAGCAAATGTAGTTCCAATTTTAAAAAGGAGACAGGAACGTAGCACTAAACTACAGACCAGTGTCACTGACATGTATTGTATGCAAGGTCATGGAAGATAGTCAGGAGAAGGGTGGTTGAGCACCTAGAAAGGAATGAGCTTATCAACGACGGCCAACACGGTTTCAGGGACGGGAAATCCTGTGTCACAAACCTACTGGAGTTCTACGACAGGGTGACAGCAATAAGGCAAGAGAGAGGGGTGGGTAGATTGCATATTCTTGGATTGTAAGAAGGCGTTTGACACAGTTCCACACAAGAGATTAGTGCAGAAGCTGGAGGACCAGGCAGGGGTAACAGGGAAGGCACTACATTGGATCAGGGAATACCTGTCAGGAAGACAGCAGCGAGTCATGGTACGTGGCGAGGTGTCAGAGTGGGCGCCGGTGACGAGCGGGGTTCCACAGGGGTCAGTCCTGGGACCAGTGCTGTTTCTGGTATTTGTGAACGACATGACGGAAGGAATAGACCCCGAAGTGTCCCTGTTTGCAGATGATGTGAAGTTGATGAGAAGAATTCAATCGGACGAGGACCAGGCAGAACTACAAAGGGATCTGGACAGCCTGCAAGCCTGGTCCAGCAACTGGCTCCTGGAGTTCAACCCCACCAGTGCAAAGTCATGAAGTTTGGGGGAAGGGCAAAAGACCGCAGACGGAGTACAGCCTAGGGGGCCAGAGACTGCAAACCTCAATCAAGGAAAAAAGATCTTGGGGTGAGTATAACACCAGGCACATCTCCTGAGGCGCACATCAACCAAATAACTGCTGCAGCATATGGGCGCCTAGCAAACCTAAGAACAGCATTCCGACATCTTAATAAAGAATCGTTCAGGACCCTGTACACTGTGTACGTTAGGCCCATATTGGAGTATGCAACACCAGTTTGGAACCCACACCTAGCCAAGCATGTGAAGAAGCTCGAGAAAGTGCAAAGGTTTGCAACAAGACTAGTCCCGGAGCTAAGGGGTATGTCCTACGAGGGAGGTTAAGGGAAATCGACCTGACGACACTGGAGGACAGGAAAATAGGGAGACATGATAACAACATATAAGATACTGAGAGGAATTGACAAAGTGGACAGAGACAGAATGTTCCAGAGATGGGACACAACAACAAGGGGACACAGATGGAAGTTGAAGACTCAGATGAATCACATAGATGTTAGGAAGTATTTCTTCAGTCACAGAGTTGTCGGCAAGTGGAATAGTTTAGGAAGCGATGTAGTGGAGGCAGGCTCTATACATAGCTTTAAGCAGAGGTATGATAAAGCTCATGGCGCAGGGAGTGACCCAGTAGCGGCCAGTGAAGAGGGGACCAGGAGCTTTGACTCGACCCCTGCAACCACAACTAGGTGAGTACACACAACACTCCCACACACACACACACACACACAAAATACTGCAATTTGTAGGTTGAAGATTATAACGAAACGATAATCAGTGTAATGAAGCAATACTGGCATTGTTGCAGAGGTGATCAAAGCTCATTCGTCTTGGTAAATATAATTATGCGTCATATTTTGCTGAAAGCAGCCAAGCAGCTCAGTAAAATATGTAAGATGCAAAACAAAACATTTCTCATTCTATTGATCATTTAATAATAGAAGCTTGTATCTTAACTTAGGAATATATATATATATATATATATATATATATATATATATATATATATATATATATATATATATATATATGTCGTGCCGATTAGGTAAAACTTGCGATTTTGGCTTAAATAGCAACGCTCACCTTGCCATATAAGACAAGTGAAAATTTGTGTATGCAATAATTTCGCCAAAATCATTCAGAACATAATGAAAATATATATTTCATTGTGTTTGTTTATTATTAAATTTATGTTAACGTATCTAAAATATATTTAGTTGGGTTAGGCTAAATTAAATTGCGCTTGTTATAATAAGGTTAAGTAAGTTTTCAAAGTTTCTTTTGGTACAAAATTATAAATTCTTACATTAACATAAATGAAAAAAAATATATCTTTAAACGTTTAAGATAAAATTTTAGAAAGGACTTAATTTTAGATGAGTTCTTGCTAATTGACCAGTTTTACCTAATCGGCACGACATATATATATGTCGTGCCAAATAGGTAAAACTTGATATTTTGCCTTAATTAGAAACGGTCTTTTTGCCGAATAAGGCAAACGAAAATTTGTGTATGCAATAATTTCGCATAAATTATTCTGAACCTAAGGGGAAAAAAATCTAAAATATATTTAGTTGGATTAGGCTAAATTCAATTGCCTTTGTTATAAGGTTAGGTAGGTTTTCTAAGGTTCTTTTGGTACAAAAATATTATTTTTTACCTTAACATAAATGAAAAAAATTATATCTTTAAACATATATGAGAAAATTTTAGAAAGGACTTAATTTTAAATGAGATCTTGCTAATTGAGTAATTTTATCTATTCGGCACTTTACATATGCCTTGTGACACTTTATTCTTTATCATACTATCCAACATCTTAAAGTTTCTTTGCTTTCTAAAATGATGATTTTTTTTTTTTTAATTTCAAAAACTTGGACTTTTTCTTGCAAAAACCTTGAATTCCACTTTTGTCATCAGCCTTTTGAATTATATTTTGCTACTAGCAAATGAATTTACACTTTCTCTCAAACACGTAAAGCCTTATCGTGTTCCCCAACATCTCTATTAACTCCTTTATTCAACCTTCCTCCACTTAGCACCTTGAATTCTACCTTGTTACCAATCATCATTAATTCTACGTCATTACTCTTCCTTTTTTAAATTCCACTTTCTTACCAACATCTTGAATTTCACTTTTTATATGCTGCCTATAATTCCACCTTGTCTCAATATCATATTTAATTTCGCCTTTCCCTATTACTCCCGGTCACCTTTAACAGTACCTTGCTTCCAGCACATTAAAACCCACTTTGCTCTCCAGTATCTTCATCTTCTATTCTCCTCGTCGTCTCCGCCTCGGTCCACACCAAATTCTTCAGGTGTGAAGATGGATGGTTCACCTCAAGATCAATTGTCCACAATCTTGATCAGCTTGTTGATCTACTGATTCTCTTTCATGTGGAATTAAGTCTTCTTGAATCTTGTCTTGACTAATTAGATATCCCAGAAGGGTTACCTTCAAGTGGTTTCCTACTTTTTTCGTTTATGACTCAGGAACGCATAAACCGAGCAGCTTTTAATTTTCAGCAGATTTACTGTAAGTAGTGGTAGAGTAATGCAGCTATTGGAGCCGCAGGTGATTCTGCACAGTGTTATAATGATCGGGGTTTTAGGATTCTTGGGGTGAGTTATGGAGCTTCCATAAGCCTCTTAAAGCCGGCTTCAGTCATTCCATCCTGTTGTGTTCTACTTAGGAGGAGAAGGCTGCGAAAGTTACTCAAATGTGTAGTAGCATTTTTACCACATCGGAGATTCTTGAGGAAAGTAGGGCACAGGGTTTTTTTTTCCTGGATTGAGGCGTGGTTGACAGACAACAAAGAGTTTGCATAAAGGGGGAGAAATTAGAATTGGGAAGCGTCACAAGCGGTGTTCCACGGGAGTCAGTGTTGGGCCCTTTGTTATTCTTATAAATAAATGACATAGATGAGGGAATAAATAGTAACATAAACAAGTTTGTCAATGACCCCAAAATAGGCCGTCAGATTAATTTTGCGACGACACTAGAGCATTACAGGAAGTTTTTGAATAGATTGATGCAGTGGTCGGAAAATGGCAGATGCATTTTAAAATATATACAAATACAAAGTTCTAGGCCTAAAAAAAGAAAATATCCATGGCGTTTATAAAGTAAATAAGGGTGATCTTAATAAATCTGAAAACGAAAAAGAATAAGAGTTCTGGTTAACAGTAACCCAAAACCAAACAACAGTGCGTAAGGGTTCGAAATAAAGCGAATAAATTTTTGGCTTCAAATCAAAAAGATAATAAAAAAACCCTCAAGTTATTCTTCCCCTCTATATTCGCGGTTTTTGCTTTTTTTTAATTATGCTGCACAGTTCTGGTCACGTATTACAAAATAGACAAAATAAAAATCTTTCCTCGTAGAATAGACTGAGGGCACTGAATCTGCAGTCTCTAGAAAGACGCAGCATTGGGGGGACATAATTGAATTGTATAAATCGAAAACATGAATAAATAAAGGGGTTTAAATAACGTGCTTAAAATATCTAACCAAGAGATCGCAAATGGATTCAAGTTGGAAAAAATTATATTTAGAAATGTATAGGAAAGGGATGGATTGATATTAGAGCGGGCGTCATTGAAGGAAAAACCTTGAGTAGCTTTAACAATAGGTTTGACAAGTACATTAGTGGGTGGGTGTGACTTAGGGGCCCGCTAATACTCCTTATGCTCTTATAAACTAGGGCAATAAGGGTCATACTGGCATTTTTATCAGTTTTCTTTTTGTTTAAATACTTTATAAATTTATTCTTTGGAATTCGTTGTATTTGCATTTGAAATATAAAAGACATGGGAACAAATAGTAATACGTTTTACATAGTGGAAAAACATGTTATGATAATAACATGATAATTTATTATGTATAATACATATTATACAGTAGAATAAAAATGAGAGTGCTGGGAAAAAAGTGTGTACAAGTTAATTGGCCGTCTGTGATGAAAATGCAGGACTTGATCGTGTGGGGGAGGGGGAAGGGTAAACTCTGCACTCAGTGGTGGGGAAGGTGTCTCTGCACTCAGTGGTGGGGAAGGTGTCTCTGCACTCAGTGGTTTGGGGAAGGGGGGTCTCTGCACTCAGTGGTGGGGAAGGTGTCCTGCACTCAGTGGTGGGGGGGGGGTCTCTGCACTCAGTGTGGGGAAGGTGTCTCTGCACTCAGTGGTTTGGGGAAAGGGGTCTCTGCACTCAGTGGTGGAAAAGGGGTTTTGCACTCAGTGGTGGGGGAAAGGGGTTCCGCACCGGGTGGGGGAAGGGTTCTGCACTCAGTGGTTTGGGAAAGGGTCTCTGCACCAGTGGTTGGGAAGGCCCTGCACTCAGTGGTTGGGAAGGTGTATCTGCACTCAGTGGTTGGGAAGGTGTCTCTGCACTCAGTGGTGGGAAGGCGTCTCTCCCTCAGTGGGGGGGGGAAGGCGTCTCTGCACTCAGTGGTGGGGGGTGTCTCTGCCCAGTGGGGGGGGAAGGTGTCTCTGCACTCAGTGGGGGGGAAAGGTGTCT
The DNA here is from genome assembly GCA_009830355.1 of Cherax destructor. Classification (NCBI taxonomy): domain Eukaryota; kingdom Metazoa; phylum Arthropoda; class Malacostraca; order Decapoda; family Parastacidae; genus Cherax; species Cherax destructor. Next base: position 30,602 of record WNWK01016879.1, read on the forward strand.
CTGCACTCAGTGGTGGGGAAGGTGTCTCTGCACTCAGTGGTTGGGAAGGTGTCTCTGCACTCAGTGGTTGGGAAAGGTTCTGCACTCAGTGGGGGGGAAGGCGTCTCTGCACTCAGTGGGGGGGAAGGGTTCTGCCCCTCAGTGGGGGGGAAGGCGTCTCTGCACTCAGTGGGGGGGAAGTTCTGCACCGTGGTGGGGAAGGCGTCTCTGCACTCAGTGGTTGGGAAGGTGTCTCTGCACTCAGTGGTGGGGAAGGTGTTCTGCACTCAGTGGGGGGGAAGGTGTCTCTGCACCCCAGTGGTGGGAAGGAGTCTCGCACCCCAGTGGTTGGGAAGGTCTCTAACTGTGGTTGGGAACGTCTCTGCACTCAGTGGGGGGGAAGGCGTCTCTGCACCGTGGTGGGGAAGGTGTCTCTGCACTCAGTGGGGGGGAAGGTGTCTCTGCACCCAGTGGGGGGAAGGTGTCTCTGCACTCAGTGGTGGGAAGGTGTCTCTGCACTCAGTGGTTGGGAAGGGTCTCTGCACTCAGTGGTGGGGAAGGCGTCTCTGCACTCAGTGGTGGGGAAGGCGTCTTGCATTCAGTGGGGGGGAAGGTGTTTTGACCAGTGGTGGGGAAGGTGTCTCTGCACTCAGTGGTTGGGAAGGCGTCTCTGCACTCAGTGGTGGGGAAGGTGTCTCTGCACTCAGGGGTTTGGGGAAAGGCGTCTCTCCCTCAGTGGTTGGGAAGGTGTCTCTGCACCCCAGGGGTTTGGGGAAGGTGTCTCTGCACCCAGTGGTGGGAAGGTGTCTCTGCACTCAGGGGTTTGGGGAAGGGCGTCTCTGCACCCAGTGGTTGGGGGCTCTGCACTCAGTGGTGGGGAAGGCGTCTCTGCACTCAGGGGTGGGGAAGGTGTCTCTGCACTCAGTGGTGGGGAAGGTGTCTCTGCACTCAGTGGGGGGGAAGGTGTCTCTGCACCAGTGGTGGGGAAGGTGTCTCTGCCCCTCAGTGGTTGGGAAGGTGTCTCTGCACTCAGTGGTGGGAAACGTCTCTGCACTCAGTGGTGGGGAAGGGGGTCTCTGCACTCAGTGGGGGGGAAAGGGCGTCTCTGCACTCAGTGGTGGGGAAGGCGTCTCTGCACTCAGGGGGGGGAAGGTGTCTCTGCACTCAGTGGGGGGGAAAGGGCGTCTCTGCACCCAGTGGTTGGGAAGGTGTCTCTGAAATTCAGGGGTGGGGAAGGTTCTCTGCACTCAGTGGTGGGGAAGGTGTCTCTGCACCGTGTTTGAAGGAGTTTTGACTCAGTGGTTGGGAAGGCGTCTCTGCACTCGTGGTGGGAACGCGTCTCTGCACTCAGTGGTGGGGAAGGCTTTCCCTGCACTCAGTGGTGGGGAAGGTGTCTCTGCACTCAGTGGTGGGGAAGGTGTCTCTGCACTAATGGTGGGAAGGTGTCTCTGCACTCAGTGGTTGGGAAGGTGTCTCTGCACTCAGTGGTGGGAAGGCGTCTCTGCACTCAGTGGTGGAAGGGTCTCTGCACTCAGTGGTGGGGAAGGCGTCTTGCATTCAGTGGTGGGGGGGGGCGTCTCTGCACTCAGTGGGGGGGAAGGCGTCTCTGCACTCAGTGGTGGGAAGGCGTTTCTGCACTCAGTGGGGGGGGAAGGTGTCTCTGCACTCAGTGGGGGGGAAGGCGCCCTGCACTCAGTGGTTGGGAAGGTTTTCCTGCACTCAGTGGTTGGGAAGGTGTCTCTGCACTCAGTGGGGGGGAAGGCGTCTCTGCACTCAGTGGTTTGGAAGGCGTTCTGCACTCAGTGGTTTGGAAGGCGTCTCTGCACTCAGTGGGGGGGAAGGGCTCTCTGCACTCAGTGGTGGGGAAGGCGTCTCTGCACTCAGTGGGGGGGAAAGGCGTCTCTGCACTCAGTAGCCTGATATAAATTATTATAATTTTTTATCATTATTATTAAGAGGATGATCATCACTCAGAAGAGAGGTAGGAATGTAAAATATATCCGGTTACAGAAAGAAACTTAAACAGTAAATGCCGCTACTCGTGACTGCCTCGCCCTCACAGGTGTTTTGGCATACATATCATTGCTTAAGATTTGTTACGTGTTTGTTATCAATTTCGACACGCTGATTTAATAAATGATGCTCAGATTTATGTATCACATACTGTTTTTTAACAGTCGCCTACAGAATGGTATTGTGGGGTCCTTGTCATATAACAGGTCTTATCATGAATGTAGGTAGGAGAGAAAAGGTTCACGGGGGAGAGAGAGAAATCGGGTTATACAGTATTTGAGACTGGAATGTCAGTTGGGGTCATGTCTGTACTGTACGGACGTATATTGTATTTTTTTTTTTGTTTCAAGTAGAGCTGTGGTTCCTGTGACGATGGCTACTCGTGGGTCTGTTAACTGTCTGGAAAGTTTCAGTTACATTTCCGTTGATTTTTTTCAATAAGAAGTAATACAGAAATATTACAATGTTCAAAAAGATTACTACGCTCACTTGATGTGACAGTTGGAAACCAGGACAAATCATTTTCCCCTGTCTATCCCCTTGTATTGTGTGGGGAAAAACTAAGGCAGTGTATGGGGAACACAAAAATTATTTTTGGTGTTTCAGAATCTGGAGGAACAAAAAATCATACAAAAATACGACACAAGAAAATAAATGTATGGAAATTTCCCTCTCCTTATTACCTGTTGCTCCTGGACCAGACTCTTTTCCAAAACAACCCCGAAATCCTGAAAAATTTTTCTAAACCCTGGAACGAGACAGCAGTGACGGTGATGATGCAGATTTCCAGCGTAATAGAGATAAAACAGAACCTCAAGATTTTTTTAAAATAAACTTTTTTGATATGGTGAGAGACTTTGGTCTTGCTAAAGTTTCTGCTCAGATTTTTGGGTCGAGACTTAAAAAGAAATTGTCTCCTGGCGCATCTTTTTTCCCGGTATCTTAACTGGGACAGACAATTTTTAATTTTTTTCTTTTGAAGGTGAAACGGTTTACTGCACAAGTGTTATTGGTTTAATTTAAAGTTTGGTGGTTTAATATTGATAGTGGTTTTTTATCAAATTCTCTAAAATATGTCAAAAAATATGTTTGTTCTTTTGGCAATCTTGCATTCGGAAGCAGCTGTGAAACGGGGGCTGTTTCTAAAAGATTAACTACACAGATTACAGATGAAAAAATTTTGGGGACTTGAAGGTATTTTGTATGTTAAACAAGCAAACACTCACAAGCCACGTCTGACATATTACGTGTGTACGAATTTTCGTACTTCACTGGGAATGAAGTTTACCAAATATTAATTATTTCCCCAGTTAGTATTATTAAATTAGGTGTATATGTGTTCACACAGGATGAATGTCCCAATATCAGTGCTAAGACGTTTTACCAATTAAAACCCTTCCCCCCTACAAGACGCCTTCCCCCTCACTCAGTACAGAAACGTTTTTCCCCGCCACTAGCACGAGACATTTTCCTTCCAATCAGCCAAATAGACGATACTAATTCAAAATTGCTCTCTTCAGAGTTCAGTTTTTATTCTGTATCGCTTGGTTTTGATATTTGCATAAATATATATATATATATATATATATATATATATATATATATATATATATATATATATATATATATATATATATATATATATATATATATAAATTAGAGAAGGTGTGCAGTTATAAAAGTATTTGTCAGAGGGCTGAAGAGGGGTTGTTGAGGTGGTTTGGTCATTTAGAGAAAATGGATCAAAGTAGAAAAGACTTGAGACGTATAAATCTGTAGGGGAAGGAAGGCGGGAGGGGGAGTTCTGAAAGTGGAGGAGGTAAAGGAGGTTTTTTGGGGGAGGGGCTTGGACTTCCAGCAAGCATGTGTGACGTGTTAGATAGGAGTGAATGGAGACGAATGGTTTTTGGGTCCTGACGAGCTGTTGGAGGTGAGCAGGGGGAACATTTGTGAAGGGATTCAGGAAACTAGTTAATTGATTTATTGGACTTGAGTCCTGGGAAAAGGGAAGACAATGCCTGCACTTTAAAGGAGGGGTCTGGGATAGTGACAGCTGGGAGGGACTATTCCCAGCTGTCGTATCTGAGCGACTCTTTCAAAGACAGTGATTGTGTATGAGTGTGGTGAAAGCGTTGAATGATGATGAAAATATTTTCTTTTGGGGATTTTCTTTCTTTTTTGGGGCACACTGCCTTGGTGGGAGACGGCCGACTTGTTGAATATATATATATATATATATATATATATATATATATATATATATATATATATATATATATATATATATATATATATATATATACATATATATATATATATATATGTTTTATATATATATATATATATATATACATATATATACAAAATATATATATATATATATATATATATATATATATATATATATATATATGCTAGGAATTTTCCCCAAGAGCAGGCGAAAAATTCACAAAAACTGATCTCTGGCCGAGAGACTCGAACCTACGAACCTCATGACAAGGTACGGGAAGCTTTACCTAATATCCCGCTAGAACTCATTTAAAATTAAGTCCTTTCTAAAATTTTCTTAATACTTTTAAAGATATATTTTTTCAATTATGCTAAAGTAAAAAAATAATTTTGCCCAAAAGAACCTTTTGAAAACTTGCCTTTTAAACCCTTTTTATAACAAGCATAATTTAATTTATCCTAATCCAACAAAATATATTTTAGATAAGTTTATAGTAATTTAATAATTTAAAAAAACACAATGAAATATGTTTTTTTGTTAGGTTCAGAATGATTTCTGCTAAACTGATGCATACACAATTTTTTTTCCTTTGCCTTATTCGGCAATAAGTGCGTTGCCAAAAATCGCAAGTTTTACCTATTAGACACGACAAGAATTTTCAGTTATCCAAGACATTACAGGATTCTGGGAATTAATATAGCCATAGGGCACGTGAACATGTGAATTATTCGTAGAATTTGGTCAACGATACAGTAAACAGTTGTTGAAAATTCGGAGTCGATTGAATAAGGTGTTCTTGAATTATGAGCGAAATATAATCGAAAAGTAAGGAGAAAAAAAGGTAACCTCTTAAAGTTACTCCCTACTAGGATTTCTAAAGAAAACGAACAATGAACAAAATCAAATTTCTAAACTGCAAGCTGTCAACTCACTTCTGCTTCGCCTACAGAGTGAAATAAAGTATTGATGACTAGTAGCCAAAAATACTGATAGTTACAATTCGTAAAGTTCTCTATGCCACACTACCTAGTTGTGGCTGCAGGGTCGAGTTTCAGCTCCTGTGTGTGTGTGTATGTGTGTGTGTGTTTGTGTGTAATTACCCCATTTGTGGTTGCAGGGTCGAGACTCAGTATCTAGGGCCCCGCCTCTTCACTGATCGCTACTATGTCATCTCCCTACTCCATGAAAGCTTTATCATACCTCGTCTAATAGCTATGTGGCGGTTCTGCCCACTTCCTCACTTTGCCAGACTATTCCACTCCTGACAACTCTGTAACTGAAGAAATACTTCCTAACATCCCTTTGACTCATAGAAGTCTTCAACTTCCAATTGTGACCCCTTGTTTCTGTGTCCCATCTCTGGAACATACTGTTTCTGTTCACCTTATCTATTCGCAGTATTTTGTATGTCGTTAATACAGCTCTAACCCTTTGTCCTCCAGTGTTTGGCCAGGCCGATTTGCCTTAACCCTTTTTAGTAGGACATTACCTCGCTCTCTAACTAGCCTTGCTGCAAACCTTGCACTTTCTAATTTCTTGACGTGCTTGACCAGTGTGGGTTCCAAACTGGTGCTGTATATTCCAGTATGGGCCTGACGTACACGGTGTACAATGTCTTGAATGATTTCTTACTGAGGTATCGGAACGCTATTCTCAGGTTTGCCAGGCGCCCATATGCTCCAGCAGTTATCTGGTTGATGTGTGCTTCCGAGACGTTCTCAATATTATACTCACCCCAAGATCTTTCTCCTTGAGTGAGGTTTTCAGTGTTTGGCCACCTAGGCTATACTCTGTCTGCGGTCTTCTTTGCCTCTCCTCGATCTTCATGACTTTGCATTTGGCGGAGTTAAATTCGAGTAGGCCAGTTGCTGGACAATGTGTCCAGCCTGTCCAGGTCTCTTGTAGTCCTGCCTGGATCCTCATCTGATTTAATTTTCCTCATTACTTCACATCATCTGCAAGCAGGGACACTTCTGAGTCTATCATTTCCATCATGTCACTGACATACACCAAAATAGCACATGTCCTAGCACTGACCCTATGGGACCCAGCTCACCCACTGTGATGCCCATCACGAACCATGACTCGTTGTTGCCTGTCAGGTATTCTCATCCATTGCAGTGCCCTTCCTGTTTTTTTGTGCCGGATCTCTAGCTTCTGCACTAATCTTTTGTGAGGAACTGTGTCGAAGGCCTTCCTTGCAGTCTAAAAAAATGCAATCAACGAACCCTTCTCTCGTGTCTTACTTCTTGCTACCTTGTCATAAACTCCAGAAGGTTTGTGACACAGGATTTGCCTCCATGAATCCGTGCTGGTTGTCGTTTACTAACTTGTTCTGTCCCAGATGTTCTACCACTCTCCTCCTCTGTGTCTGTGTTAGTTACCATTTGTCCTAGGCATGTCGATTAGACACCAGGCCTGTTGTGGCGTATGTGTGTGTGTGTGTGTGTGTGTGTGTAGCCACACACACACAATTCACAGTTCCTATGTGTGTGTGTGTGTGCGTATGTGTGCGCATGTGTGTATTTATGTCTGTGTATAAGGGGGTAGTAGTCACTAGTTGTCATAGTGTACTCACCTAGTTGTCCTCACAATGCTGTGGTTGCATGGGTCGAGAGTCACAGCTCCTGGCCCCGTCTCTTCACTGATCGCTACTAGGTCTTCTCTCCTGCCCATGAGCTGTATCATAACTCGTCTTAAAGCTTATGTATGGTTCATGCCTCCACTACTCACTTGCCAGACGTATCTCACTTCCTGACAACTCTGTAGAGTGAAGAAACAGCTTCCTAACATCCCTTTGACTCATCTTATTCTCAACGTCCAATTGTGACCTCTTGTTTCTGTGTCCCATCTCTGGAACATCCTGTCTCTGTCCACCTTATCTATTCCTCGCAGTATTGTGTATGTCGTTATCATGCCTTCCCTAACACCTGGTCCTCATGTGGTTAAGTTAGGCCGATTTCCTTAACCTTTCTTCGCAGGACATTCACCTTAGCTCTGAACTAACCTTGTTGCAAACCTCTGCACTTTTTCTAATTTCTTTGATGTACTTGACCAGGAAGGTTCCAAACCGGTGCTGTTTACTCCGTATAAATTGACGATCATGGTGTGTGTGTGTGTGTGTGTGTGTGTGTGTGTGTGTTTTTATTTGTGTGTGTTGGCAACTGGAAAACTGTGTCCGTGGATTGTAGTTTGGTATGTTGTACACATGGGCGTGTGGCTAGGAAAACTTTGTACATGATTGCACATATCTTGGAAAGTTAGGTACTTGGGCGTTGCTTGAAAACTATAAACATTGGTTGTAACTTAGAAAGCTGTGTACACGCTTATCTAGTATGAAAAATTGCAGCATGGCTTTATAAAGCCTCATTACGCACAGCGTTACCGTCAAGTTTAATAGAAGATTAAAATAAATGTATATAATGCTTGAGTTTATTCATATATTGTTCAAATATAAATTCCTTAAATTGGTCGAGTAGTGATATGTTGACCCTTAATACTCGCATTCTTAATAACAGCAACAACAACAAGAATAATAATAATAATAATAATAATAATACTTATTATTATTTTTTTAATTATTATTATTATTATTTTATTAACACATGGGACGTTTCCCACCAAGGCAGGGGGGCCCCAAAAAAAAAAATTTTTATCATCATTCACCCATCTCTGTCTTGCCAGAAGGATGCTTACACTACATTTAAAAAAACTACAACATTAACACCCCTTCTTCAGAGTCCCGGGACACTGTACTTCCCATCTCCAGGAACGTCCTTCCCGGGGTTTCCCCCTAAACCCCTTAATCTACCTTGCTCACACTCCAACAGTACGTCAAGAAAAAAAAAACATTTGTCTCCTTTTTCTCCTATCTAAGACACTCAAGCACGCTTGCTAAAATTTCCAAGCCCCGAAAACAAAAACTTCCTTTCCCCCCCCTTAAACCCTTCCAGGCCGACCTCTCCCCCCGCCTTCCCTCCACTATAGCTTTATACACTCTTGAATTCATTCTATTTCGTTCCATCCTCTCTACATGTCCAAACCATCTCAATAACCCCTCCTCAGCCCTCTGGATAATAGTATTGGTAATTCTGCACCTCCTCCTAATCTCCAAACAAATGATTCTCTGCATATATTCACACTACACTTTGCCCTCACACATCACATCTCCACTGCCTCCAGCCTTCTCCTTGTTGCAATATTCACCACCCATGCCTCACAAAAATGAATATGATTGGGTATAACTATGCTCATACATTGCCCACTTTGCTTCCATGAACAAAGTTCTTTGTCTCCACAGACCCCCTCAGTGCACCACTCACTTTTTCTCCTCATCAATTCTATGTTTTAAATTTCATCTTTCAAAGACCCATCTCTGACACGTCCACTCCCAAATATCTGAACATAATTTTTCCTCCATACTCCCTCCCTAAAATCTGATAAAACCACTCTTTCGTTACCTATTTTTTTTTTAACATCATCACCTTACTCTTTCCAATATTCACTTTTAATATCATTCATTTACATACCCTACCAAACTCATCTACCAACCCGCAACTTCTCTTCAGGATCTCCCAAAAGAAAAAAAAACAGCAAAGAGCAACTGTGACAATCCCCTTTGCATTAGATTCTTTATCTTTTAACCACACAACTCATGCCAACACCCGAGCATTCACTTTCCAACTCCATCTATAAATATATTGAACAAATATGATGACATCATACATCCCTGTCTAAGGCCTACTTTTACTGGGAAATAATCTCCCCCTCGCCTACATACTCTAAAACCCAAGCCTCACTATCCTAGTAAAGACTCTTTTCTGCTTTCAATAACCTACCTCCTATTCCATACATTTACAACATCTACATTTCTCCCCTATCCACCCTATCATCCCCTTTTCCAAATCCATAAATGCCAAAAAAAACACTTTAACCTTATCTAAATAATGTTCACCTATAAGTTTCACTGCAAACACTTGGTCTACACCCTCCTACCCTTCCTAAAGCCTCCTTGTTCATCTGCTACCCTGCTCTCCGTCTTACTTATAATTCTTTCAGTAATAACTCTACCATACACTTTACCAGGTATTCTCAACAGACTTATTCCCTATAATTTTTACACCCTTTTTTCCCCTTTGCCTTTATACAAAGGAACTATGTATGCCCTCGCCAATCCCAGGTACCTTACCCTCTTCCAAAATTTATTAAATAAAAACACTAACCACTCCAAAACTATATACCAACCTGCTTTTTTAAAATTTCCATTTTTTTCCCACCAATCCCAGCTGCTTTCCCCCCCTTTTATTCTACTCACTGTCTCACGAACTTCCCCCCCACTCACAATGGGTTTTTCTTCACTCCTATAAACTGTTATTGCTCCTTGACCTATACACGAAATCACAGCTTCCATTTTTATCAACATTTAACAATTCCTCAAAATATTCCCCTCCATCTTTCTGATAAAAATTTTAACTCTCCGTTCCCCCTCCTATTTTTTAATAACAAACCATTTGTTCCCTAGGCCAACATTAATCTCACTCCAAAACTTTTTCTTATTTTCAACAAAATTTGTTTATAACATCTCACCCACTCTCTCATTTGCTCTCTTTTTCATTGCTTCACCACTTTCTTAACCCTCTTTTTCTCTCCATATACTCCTCCTCCTTGCAACACTTCTTTCTTTGTAAAAACTCTCAAAGCTAACTCTTTTTTTCTTACATCACATCTCTTTACATCATCCCCCCCACCAATCGCTCTTCTTCTTTTCCCCCCCCACCCTCTTTCCTATAACCACAAACTTATGCTGAACACTCTAACACTGTATTCTTAAACTTACCCCATACATCTTCTACTCCATTGCCTATACTCTCACTAGGGCCCCTTTTGTCCTCTAACAGTTGTTTATTCCCACCCTAACTGCCCCCCCTTAAATTTATAAACCTTTTTCCCTCTCTTACTTGCTGCTTCCATTTTCCTTGTATCACATCTACCTTTTACCCCCCTGTAGCTGCAACTAAAAATTGCAAATAAACCCGTACACCTGGGGAAAAATACCCATCAGTCTTTTATCTACCAATATGTAGTCCAACAAACTAATGGAATTTCACCCTATATCATATCTTTTTATACTTATTTGTCCTTCTTAAAAAATGTGTTCCTAAACAAAACCCCTTTTTATACAAAGTTCAATCAAATGCTCCCCATTATCATTTACCCCTGGACCCCAAACTACCTCCCACACCCTCTGTAAATGCTTCTCCTACTTTAGCATTTGGTCCCCTACCACATTCTCTCTCATTTGGCTCAAAAGTTCCTACACACCCCTTAACATCCCCCAAAATCTCTATGTCTTTCTACACTCCTCTTTCTCCAGGTGCATACTCATTATGACCCATTTTTCACACCCACCCTTTTTTTAATCCATATTCCTTGAATTTGCTTTTTTTTTTCCTCTTCTCCCCCATAACTGATCCCCCAACATTATTTACCCCAAGCTTTTAATCTCTCAGATAATCTAGACTTAATCCCATTTATTTCCCCCCCTGAAACCCCCCTCCCCCTTAGCTTTGTTTCACTTGGGGCCAGGACATCCAACTTTTTTTTATTCATAACATTATCAATCATTTCTTTCTTATCATCCCACTACACCCATGACAATTCAAATATCTCAATTTTATAAAGTTTTTATTTTCCTTGTTTTTGTAGTTTATACAGGAGGGGTCAATACCCCATTGCTTCTGGCATTTTTTGCCCCCCAACACTAGCTTACGGAGGAAGAATTTGTTCCATTTCCCCCCTTGATAAGAACAAGAACTAGGAAGAAATGAAGAAAACCCAGGGGGTTAGCATATATTCTTGTACATGCATGTGTAGTGTGACCTTAGTGTAAGTAGAAGTGAAAAAACATACCTATCTTGCATGTTTATGAGACAAAAAAAAGACACCAGCAATCCTACCATCTTTCAAAAACTTCCCCTTTTGGGAGGACGGTGTACGTCCCTGGATGGTTGTTGTGTACCAAAAAACTACCTATAATTATTATTATTATTGATATTTTATTATTATTATTATTATTATTATTTTTTTATTATTTTTTATTATTTTTATTATTTTTTTTTACCCCCGTCGCTGATGAATAAATCTATAGCGGTCATTCAGTGTAAACAGTGATAGGCGTTCGACCCCCCTCTTCTAGTCACCAACGTTCATGTGTTTCCTTGCACTGTCGCGCAACTTGAAATATCTTAAACAACTTTAGAATAAATATCTCATTTTGTATTTAAAAAAAAATTTTATTCCGTTACATCTGCCAAATATTACATATCACAAGTAATGTTCACAATTTTAAGTTTAAAAAAAAAAATAAAATTATAGACATTTAAATCAAAATGATAATAAAGATGAATTAACTTTCTATTATGTATAGAGTATTAATACTAAATGGTGTAGAGAAACCGTATAAATATTTTAAGAATTCGAAACTGGCAAATTTTAGCAAAAATTATATCTTTCTTGAAGAAGAATATATTTACATAACACAAACCTTTATACGTCTTCAGTTTTATCTTTCTCATCGGAATTTCAGCTCAAGGCACAAGCTATTCTCAAAAATCGCCCATGGAACAGCCCTCTAAGCAGTTCATAGTGCTGCCATGAAACAGTCAGAGATCCCGTGGTCAGCCTGAAGGAGCATCGAAGTGCCTGTAAGAGAGACAGTGCGCCTGTGTTCCTGAACTCCACGGAGCATTTGATGAACTGGAATGAAGCACAACTCGTTCTCACCCAACCAGACCGCGTCGACGACGTCTAGAACCCGCTAAACGCTGTCACCGACACAATAGAAAACACTGGAAACCACACAATTTAAAACATTATCAACATGATACTCAAGCAGGCTGGGCAGCACCTACCCAGGAACACAGGATCGTTTACCTCATCGTCTACCCGTCCTCATCCCAACATGGCATTCTTCAGGTCACCAGCGTCACTCACACCCCCCTCTCCGCCTGTATATGATGTCTTTAAACCTCTGTATGTTAGAAGTGATCAATAAGATCACATTAATTAAACAGGTGATAAATATGAGAACAACCAATGTGATTTCTCCATTATCAAGGTACTTAAAAATAAAAGATGAACAGAAAGGCGTTTAAGGACGAGATTACACCCCCGGGGGAACATACAACACCTGACCTTTATGATATTGTAGGGAAGTAGTCAAGGACCTTTCAAACACAGCTTATATTCTACTCAAGCTTTAAGATTTTATCTTATCTAATATATTTTAAATTTTCCCAAATTTTATTGTTTATAAATGAATCCAGTTTGTATAGTCCTAAACAATATTCAAATTAGTTTCAATTTTTTTTTTTAAAAATTTGTTCAATTATATTTCTCTGACCGCGGGTTCGAACCCCACCCGTGGTATGTTTGGACCTGCTTATATAAGTTTCTCAGCATTTTTAAAACCAATTTGATGGTTTAAAATTTTTTACATGAATAAACAGAGCATTAGAATATTGTCCAATTTTAATTCTATATTTATGTTGTTTTAATCTTAGTTCAAGACATATCCAGTTTGACCGTAATATTCTTTATCACATGTTTTACAAGGAACCTTGCAGATACACCGTCAGCATTTTTAGGGGATTTTTTTATCAGAAGTTTGTAACTGTATAAAGATTTATAAATACAATTTGATATTAAAATTCTTAAGTAGAAAGGTATATCAAAAAGATTTCACGGTAAGGGGGAACTAAATATTTAGTTGTAAGGTTTTTTGTCCTATTTCAATTTAAAAATATTTCTAGCATTTTTTTAAAAATTTAATCAAATTTAAATAAAAAATTTTCCAAAACACTTAAGTAAAAAAAACCCAAAAAAATTCATTGATATATCGTTTAAAAATTGCTGAAATATTTTTTCTATTAAAAAAAAAGGGCAACAACCTTATCCA
>WNWK01016880.1:0-27500 GCA_009830355.1 Cherax destructor
AAAAAGGGGTTTTGTGAAAAGGATTTCCGCCCCAAAAAACCCCGGTTTTTGGCCGTCGTCGATAAGCTCATTCCTTTCTAGTGCTCCACCACTCTTCTCCTGATAATTTTCCCCATGATTTGCATACTATACATGTCATGACACTGGTCTGTAGTTTAGTGCTACGTTTTTTCCCCCTTTTTAAAAATTGGAACTACATTTGCGTCTTCCATACCTCGGTAGTTGCCCTGTTCCGATGACGTGTTGAAGATTGTTGTTAGGGGTAAAATAGCTCCTCTGCCCCTCTCAGGACCCATGGAGAAATTTTCCCCCGGCCCCATCGTCTTTGAGGTATCCAGCTGCTTAGAGCCTCTTCACTTCCTCCTCAGTTGTGTGTATTGTCCAGCACCTGGTGGTGTACCCCCCCTCTCCTCCTTTCTGGAGGCCCTTCTATCTCCTCTGTAACACCTCTTTGAATCTCATGTTGAGCCCTCACCCCTTCCCGGTCATTTCGGACCCCCCTTTTTTCCTTCCTCAGGCTGACCCCCTGGCCCCTGTGTGTGTGTGTGTGTGTGTGTGTGTGTGTGTGTGTGTGTGTGTGTGTGTTTTTTTTTAAAAAAAGTATACCTATTGGAAAAAAATTGGGGGGGGGGGAAGTGGAATATTCAAATGGCTTCATTAAAAAATAAATTTTTTCCTTGCCCCCTTTTTTTATTTTTTTCCCCCGGGCTCGGCCCCCCCCAGTTTGAACAAAAAGTAAGAGAGAGAGAGAGAGAGAGAGAGAGAGGAAAGAGAGAGAGAGAGAGAGAGAGAGAGAGAGGGGGAAGGGGAGAAAAGAGAAAAGAGAGAGAGAGAGAGAGAGAGAGAAAAAAAAAAAAAAAAAAAAACAGACAGAGAGAAATTTTTAATAACTTTTTTTTAAAAAAAATATCTATTTCATTCACTTATTATATTCCTTTTAAAATAATTCTGTTGGTCAACCATTTTGGGGGGAAAAAAAAATTCAAAAACCCCCTCTTCAACTTGACATTTATTGGCCAGGTTACAACTGTGGTTCGGGAATTTTTTTTGGGGGGTTACAACGAATCATTTCACCCTATTCTTTCATGTTCTTTTTTGACCTTTTTTGGTCATCACTTTTTTTGTTTTTTTTTATTTATATTGCGTTTTTTTATCTTTGTCGTTACTGCATCTATGTTAATATATAAAATCTTGGGGAAAAGTGTTCACCCAGTAAAAATTTTTTTTTTTTCCCTTTTCCCCTTTTTATAGTTTCATTACTATCTACCCAGTGCGACAGGTAAACGGACCTGTCACTCGGAAAAAATTTTTTTCCTGGGTTTTCCCTTAAATTTCTTAAAATGTTTTTAAAGTCTTTCTTTTTTGTTTTTGGGGGGGTGTCCTGAGGAGAGGGACGCTGGCGGGGAAAAGACCTCAGTGCAAAAGAGTGGGGGAGGATGTCGGGGGGGGGGGCCATAGTGGAAGATTTTGGAGGCATTTGGGTATAATGGGGAAATTTAATTTGATTATCCTTTAAAGGGTTCGTAAGGGGGTTCTTCCTTTAAGAAATAGGGGAAATCAGAACAGAAACACGATGTGGTGAGACAAGACAACAGTTTCCAGACTATGAATTGATGGATACGTGGCTTATGGGTAGCTTTAAGACGTGCAGTATTTGAGGATTGACTGATATGTCAGATCGCTAGTGGCAGAGAAATAGGAAGATGGAGACAAAGGAAAATATTGACAGTAAGAAAAAGTAAAAGTGTACAAACTAAAAAAAGAAAGAAGGTATGTAAAACGTTTGATATAAATCTGGCTTGAGAAAGCAGGTTATGGGGAGGAGGTCGAAGATACATTGTGTGGATGTAAGAATCAGCGCCAGACTTCACAGCAGAAGTTAGGAGGGTTATAGTTGGGTGGAGTGAAGGTGAGAAAAGGAATAACTGGTGGAATGATGAGGTGAAAAAGGGCAAGGGAAAAATTTGCCACAACAAAGTTTCAGAATGTAAAAATTATATACTTAATGTAGAGTATATGGAGAGAAAAAAGCAGTTAAACGAGAGGTGAAGGGAAGAGATGATGAAGTATAACTAAATTCTTATGAGAATGATAAAAAAGAGCTTTGGAGAGATTAATAAGTTGAGAAAACCAGGTGAGAAAATGAACTTTGCAAGTTACTACATTAGCTCTGATGTAGTCATGTAGCAGCGTTCTGGCTCTGATGTTGTCCTGGCAGCGTTCTGGCTACTCAAGTAGTCATGGCAGCGTTCTGGCTATGAGATAGTCATGACAACGTTCTGGCTCTGATGTGATCATGGCAGCGTTTTTAGCTCCTGATGTTGTCATGGCAGCGTTCTGGCTCTCTCCGACTCTTGGAGTTAATGCAAAATGAAGCTCTCAGAATTATTCTTGGCTGTCCCAAATCTACAAGGTTCTTAATATGAGGAAGGAGCATGGTATTTCTAGTATCAGTGATAGGATTGTTGAGATTAACAACTATTGGAGGATAGATGGGCTAGTGAGGGAGTGTAGGCAATGGGGTCAAAGATGTATAGGGTAGGTTAAAGAATGTAGTGTTAGAGTGTTCAGCAGATGTTTGTGGTTACAGGAAAGTGGGTGCAGGAGGGAAGAAGAGCTTGATTAATGGAATGATGATGTAAAGAGAGTAGTAAAGGAAAAAAAAGTTAGCATATGAGAGGTTTTACAAAATAGAAGTGATGCAAGGAGGAAGAGTATATGGAGAGAAAAAGAGGAGTTAAAGAGAGTGGTGAAGCAATGTAAAAGAGAGCAAATGAGAGAGTGGGTGGATATTATCAACTTTCATTTTGTTGAAAATAAGAAAACGTTTTGGAGTGAGATTAATAAGCTGAGGAAGCCTAGGGAACAAATGGATTTGACAGTTAAAAATATGAGAGAGTTATTAAATGGAGAGTTAGAGGTATCAGGAAGATGGAGGGGAATATTTTGAGGAGTTGCTAAATGTTGATGAAGACAGAGCTGTGAGTTCGTGTATAGGGCAAGGAGGAATAACATCTTGTAGGAGTGTGGAAGAGCCAGTTGTGAGTGTGGCGGAAGTTCGTGAGGCAGTGGGTAGAATGAAAGGGGAGTAAGGCAGCTGGGATTGATGGGATAAAGATAGAAATGTTAAAAGCAGGCGGGGATATAGTTTTGGAGTGGTTGGTGCTTTTATTTAATAAATGTATGGAAGAAGGTAAGAATTACCTAGGGATTGGCAGAGACGTGTATTGTTCCTTTGTATAAGGGCAAAGGGGACAAAAAGAGAGTGCAAAAAAAATATGGGGGAATAAGTCTGTTGAGGATACCAGGTAAAGTGTATGGTAGAGTTATTATTGAAAGAATTAAGAGTAAGACGGAGAGCAGGATAGCAGATGAACAAGGGTGCTTTAGGAAGGTAGGGGTGTAGACCAAGTGTTAACAGTTAAACGTATAGGTGAACAGTATTTAGATAAGGGTAAGGTTTTTGTGGCATTTATGGATTTGGAAAAGGCGTACGATAGGGTGGATAGAGGTGCAATGTGGCAGATGTTGCAGGTGTATGGAATAGAATAGAAGGTAGGTTAAGGAAAGCAGTGAAGAGCTTTTATGAGGATAGTGAGGCTCAGGTTAGAGTGTGTAGAAGAGGAGATTATTTCCCAGTAAAAGTAGGTCTTAGACAAGGATGTGTGATGTCACCGAGGTTGTTCACTATATTTATAGATGGGGTTGTAAAAAGAAGTGAATGCAAGGGTCTTGGCAAGAGGTGTGGGGATAAAAAAAGACAAAGAATCAAATACCAGAGGGCTGGGGAGGGTTGTTGAGGTGGTACGGACATGTAGAGAGAATGGAACGAAACAAAATGACTTCAATTATATAAATCTTGTGGAGGGGGGAAACCCCAGGTAGGGGTCAGCCTAGGAAAGGTTGGAGGAGGGGAAAAAGGGTTTTGTGTGCGGGGGCGGTTTTCCCATCAACCA
Source organism: Cherax destructor (assembly GCA_009830355.1). Lineage (NCBI taxonomy): Eukaryota > Metazoa > Arthropoda > Malacostraca > Decapoda > Parastacidae > Cherax > Cherax destructor. The sequence goes on from WNWK01016880.1 coordinate 3,957, forward strand.
TGCGTGAACGTATTTGATGGGTGAATGGAGACAAAGGGTTTTTTAATATTGCGTGCTGTTGGGTGTGAGCAGGTAACATTATAAAGGGGATTCAAAGAACGGCGGACTTGAGCCCCTGGAGATGGGAAGTACTACAGTGTACTCTAAAGGAGGGGTGTTAATGTTGCAGTTTTATAACTCTAGTGTAAAGCAACCCTCTGGCAAGACAGTGATCAGTGAATGATGATGAAAATTTTTTTTTCGGGGCCCCCCTGCCTTGGTGGGGGAAAAGGGACCGATTGTTAATAAAAAATATCATGTCAAATATCGTATTAATGAAAAAAAGGTACCAGATATACTACTCAAATTCTTTTTGCTTGTAACAATAAGTGAACTGTAGATATAAATCCCAAAAGTACACCTTTTACCCTTTTGATGCTTAGTTCTAGCTTTGTGTATCAATATACCATAAAAGCTCTTGGGTATCCACAGGAGGAATATGGGAGAGCACAATAAACTAGCCCTTCAGTGGCAAAATCAAATCTAATATAAAAGCACTCCCTCACCCCTTGTTACCTCCGCCTCTGAAAACAGAACTCACCCCTCCTCTCCCACCTCACTCCGTCACCACTCCTCCCTTTTTTCCCTCCCTCCTCCTTATTATGTAACTTTTTCACCAGAGACCAGAGAGGTCGGTCCACATTACCTTGTCCCTGAACACAGTCTCTCTTCAAATATAATGCAACTCACATGGGAAATGTTTAACCTGGGACTTGGGGTGCGTTTTTTAAAATGCTCTCTTGTTCCACATGGTGTTAAATAGAAAAATTACATATATATAATGTAATCTAACCTACGTGCTGTAGTGTTGATTACATCATTGAAAAAAGTATTTAACAAATGATGTAATCCCAACACTACATTATATTTTTGTAGACGTGGTATTATATGCAGTTCCTTTTAAAACAGTATAATACCTAATTCAAATAATTTAAATGTTCTAAAATGTTACATTGATTATATACAATAATTAAAGGAATATATCTTCATTATATGGGGAGTAAAATAGCGTCTCTGAAAATTTATAAGATAAATGTTTATAACTATTGGGAAAATTTAGTTTTAACTCAAAGTATAACGATGTACATAGAGATGCTACCTTTTCTATATGATGAAAACAAGTGGGAAGAAGAGGCAGTGTGTGCTTCCTGTGGGAAGTATGGCAGTGTGCTTCCCCCTTGGAAGAAAGAGGCAGTGGGGCTTCCTGTGGGAAGAAGAGGCGGGGTGTGCTTCCCTGTGTGATGAAGAGGCAGTGTCCCTTTCCCCGTGGATGAAGAGGCGAGTGTGCTTCCCCGAAGGAAGAAGAGGCGAGTGTGCTTCCCTGTAGGAAGAAGAGGCGAGTGTGCTTCCTTTAGGAAGAAGAGGCGAGTGTGCTTCCCTGTAGGAAGAAAGAGGCGAGTGTGCTTCCTTGTGGGAAGAAGAGGCGAGGGGTGTTTCCCTGTGGGGAAAAAGAGGCGTGTGCTTCCCTGTGGGAAGAAGAGGCGAGTGTGCTTCCCTGAAGGAAGAAGAGGCGAGGGGTGCTTCACTGTAGGAAGAAGAGGCAGTGTGCTTCCCTGTGGGAAGAAGAGGCGATTTCCCGAAGGGAAAAAGAGGCGAGTGTGCTTCCCTGTAGGAAGAAGAGGCGAGTGTGCTTCCTTGGAAGAAAAAGGCGAGTGTGCTTCCCTGTAGGAAGAAGAGGCGAGTGTGGCTTCCCCGTGGAAGAAGAGGCGAGTGTGCTTCCTTGTAGGAAGAAGATGCGAGTGTGCTTCCAGGAAGAAGAGGCGAGTGTCTTTCCCCGTGGGAAGAAGAAGCAGAGTGTGCTCCCTGTGGGAAGAAGAGGCGAGTGTGCTTCAGTGTGGGAAGAAGAGGCGAGTGTGCTTCCCTGTGGGAAGAAGAGTCAGAGTGTGCTTCCTGTAGGAAGAAAAGGCGAGTGTGCTTCCTGTGGGAAGAAGAGGCAAAGTGTGCTTCCCTGTAGGAAGAAAAAGGCAGTGTGCTTCCCTGTGAAGAAGAGGCAGTGTGCTTCCCTGTAGGAAGAAGGCGAGTGTGCTTCCTTGTAGGAAGAAGAGGCGGTGTGCTTCCTGTGGGAAGAAGAGGCGAGTGTGCTTCAGTGTGTGGGAAGAAAGAGGCGAGTGTGCTTCCCTGTAGGGGAAAAAGAGGCGAGTGCTTCCCTGTAGGAAGAAGAGGCGAAGTGTGCTTCCTGTAGGAAGAAGGGCGAGTGTGATTCCCTGTGGGAAGAAGAGGCGGTGTGTTCCCTGTTTGGAAGAAAAAGGCAGTGTGCTTCCCTGAAGGAAGAAGAGGCGAGTGTGCTTCCCTGTAGGAAGAAGAGGCGAGTGTGCTTCCCTGTAGGAAGAGGCGAGGTGTGCTTCCCTGAAGGAAGAAGAGGCGGGGTGTTTCCCTGTAGGAAGAAGAGGCAGGTGTGCTTCCTTGTGGGGAAGAGGCGAGTGTGCTTCCCTGTAGGAAGAAGAGGCGAGTGTGCTTCCCTGTGGGGAAAAAGAGGCAGTGTGCTTCCTTGTGGGAAGAGGCGAAATGTGTGCTTCCTGTGGGAAAAAGAGGCGAGTGTCTTCCCTGAAGGAAGAAGAGGCGAGGGGTGCTTCCCTGAAGGAAGAAGGGCAGTTGCTTCCCGTGGAAGAAGAGGCGAGTGTGCTTCCCTGTGGAAGAAGAGGCGAGTGTGCTTCCCTGAAGGAAGAGAGGGAGAGTGTGCTTCCCCGTAGGAAGAAGAGGCAGGTGTCTTCCTTGTGGGAAGAAGAGGCGAAGTGTGCTTCCCTGTAGGAAGAAGAGGCGAGTGTGCTTCCCTGAAGAGAAGAAGAGGCGAGTGTGCTTCCCTGTAGGAAGAAGAGGCGAGTGTGCTTCCCTGTGGGGAAAAAGAGGCGAGTGTGCTTCCCTGAAGGAAGAAGAGGCAGGTGTGCTTCCCTGTAGGAAGAAGAGGCGAGGTGTGCTTCCTTGTGGGAAGAAAAAGGCGGTGTGCTTCCCTGTGGGAAGAAGAGGCGAGTGTGCTTCCCTGAAGGAAGAAGAGGCAGTGTGCTTCCCTGTAGGAAGAAGAGGCGAGTGTGCTCCTGTGGGAAGAAGAGGCGTGTGTGTTTTCCCCGTAGGAAGAAGAGGCGAGTGTGCTTCCCTGTAGGAAGAAGAGGCGGTGTGCTTCCCTCTGGAAAGAAGAGGCGAGTGTGCTTCCCTGTGGGAAGAAGGCGAGTGTGCTTCCCTTGTAAGAAGGGGAGTGTGCTTCCCTGTAGGAAGAAAGGCGAGTGTGCTTCCTGTAGGAAGAAGAGGCGAGTGTGCTTCCCTGTGGGAATAAGAGGCGAGTGTGCTTCCCCCGTGGTAAGAAGAGGCGAGTGTGCTTCCTGTAGGAAGAAGAGGCGAGTGTGCTTCCCTGTAGGAAGAAGAAAGGGAGTGTGCTTCCTTGGGGAAGAGGCGAGTGTGCTTCCCTGTGGGAAGAAGAGGCAGTGTGCTTCCTGAAGGAAGAAGAGGCGAAGTGTGCTTCCCTGTAGGAAGAAAGGGCGAGTGTGCTTCCCCGTGGGAAGAAGAGGCGAGGTGTGCTTCAGTGTGTGGAAAGAAGAGGCAGAGTGTGCTTCTCTGTAGGGAAGAAGAGGCGAGTGTCTTCCTGTAGGAAGAAGAGGCAAATGTGCTTCCCTGTAGGAAGAAAAAGGCGAGTGTGCTTCCCTGTATTAAGAAGAGGCGGTTTGCTTCCTGTAGGAAGAAGAGGCGAGTGTGCTTCCCTGTGGGAAGAAGAGGCGGGGTCTTCCCTTTAGGAAGAAGAGGCGAGTGTGCTTCCTTGTGGGAAGAAGAGGCGAGTGTGCTTCCCTGAAGGAAGAAGAGGCGGGGGTGTGCTTCCCTGAAGGAAGAAGAGGCGAGTGTGCTTCACTGTGGGAAGAAGAGGCGGGTGTGCTTCACTGTGGGAAGAAGAGGCGAGTGTGCTTCACTGTGGGAAGAAGAAAGGGGAGTGTGCTTCCTTGTCGTATTCCATCATAAAATCACATCTTGGTGCGTCGTTGACGTCAGTACTGGGACATCAGTGAAGGAAGAACTGTGATCGGTTGAGTGGCAATCATCTCTGATTGCTGAGATCTGTTACTTAAGGAAGGCTGGTACAGAGTCTTACCCTCGTGTATTCTCAGAGATGTAACTGTAGATGCTGCATCTTGATGGCCAAGATAGGCAATATATTAGCTCTATTGGGGGCATTTAATTTTAGCGTTATGGCTGAACCTTCAGATTTCTGCTAAAATTTCATCGTTTGAGTTTATTTTTTCAATAAAGTCTTGTCTCTTCTCATTTCTGAGCATTTCCTCGTCCCTCTTCCATTGCTTCTCCTTCCCTCCCCTTTCGTTTTTCCCATTTACTTTATCGTAATTCATCATTCATTTCCTCGCCTCCTTTTAAAACCCCTTCCAACTTCGCTTTCTGTTTCTTTCCCTGCCTTTCTTCTCCCTCCTTCTGCCTTCTCCTTCCCCTAAGTTTTTATTTCTCTTTCTCTTTCCTTCTTCCTTCATTCCTTCTCTGTCCCTCTTTTCTCTCATCTTCCCTTTAAAATTGACCAGTTTACTGAGGCAACAAATTTTCTCCTTATTTTTTTTTAAATTAAGTAAAAAATAATAAAATCTATAAAATTTTGCATTTTCCTTTACTCAAAAAATTTTTTTAAACAAATTTAGTGAAAAAAATTAAGTTTCCTCAAATTACTTAAAATGTCCTTAAAACCTAAATTTGGCTTTTTAAAAAAAAAAAAAAAAAAAAAAATTTTTAATTTTAATATATATTTTTTATTTTTTTCTGAAAAAAATCTATAAAGACTAAAAAATAAAAAGGTGAAAATATTTCGAGTTGAGATTTTTTTTTCATTTTTATACCATTAAATCCCTCAACTGCAAAAAAAAAAAAACCCAAAAGCATTTTTTAAGGAAAATGAATCAAATTTTAAAAAAAACCCCCCCCAAAATTTCAGTTTTTTCAAGAATTATTTCCCAATTTTTCAAACATTATTTGAAAATTTATTCCAAAACTATTATAAAATTAATTTTATAAATTCAGAACACCTGCCAGGCACAGTTGAAAGAACACCTGCCAGGCACGTTGTAAGAACACCTCCCAGGCACAGTTGAAAGAACACCTCCCAGGCACAGTTGAAACACCTGCCAGGCACAGTTGTAGAAACATGCCAGGCACAGTTGTAGAACACCTGCCGGCACAGTTGTGAACACCTGCCAGGTACATTTGGGAAAACACCTGCCAGGCACAGTTGTAGAACACATGCCAGGCACAGTTGTAGAACACCTGCCAGGCACAGTTGTAGAACACCTGCGGGACAGTTGAAAAACACCTGCCAGGCACAGTTGTAAGAACACCTGCCAGGCACAGTTGTAAGAACATCTGCCAGGTACAGGTAAAACACCTGCCAGGTACAATGTAAGAACACCTGCCAGGTACAGTTGAGAACACCTGCCGGGCACAGTTTAAGAACCCCTGCAGTACAGATGTAAGAACACCTGCCGGTACAGTTCAGAACACCTGTAATAATGACAGAAAGGAAAGGGGAAAAGGCAAAGTTACAGGGGGGAGAAAGTGAATTTTAAGGGAAAGAAGTTGTCTCAAGGGGGTTAACAAGTGCAAGCAGTGGTAAGGGGGAAAATTTAAGGGAACAGAGATACTGCAATATCAGAAAAATTAGTGGGACAGAAATGCAAAAAGGGGGGAGAAAGGGGTGTTGCAAAGGGGGAGAAGGGAGGGAGGGAAGTTTTAAATGGGTGTTTTAGGAGATGCAGGAAAGGGGTAAAGTGTAGGCGTTCAAAGGGAAAAGGGGGTGGGAGGTAACAGAGGCCTGTAAAATATGTTGGCGTTTCCCTTTTTTCGATAAAAATCAAAACGAAATACATAATTCAGACTGGCATACTGGGCTAACTTCATTTTTCATAAAATAGTCTCCCTCCCCCGCCTCTGTTGTCGGGGTCAACCTTGAGAGAGAGAGAGAGAGAGAGAGAGAGAGAGAGAGAGAGAGAGATGGTACCACCTCACCAGCAGTCAGAAGAAAGCTGACCTCTTTCGGGAAAACCTTTTCTGCCAAGATGCAAGTTCCTGATTCAGCAGGGACACTCGTTGGCTAGCTGAACTGTGTCAAAGCTGGAGGTGGTGCAACTTCTTCTTAAATCGCTGGACCAAGAAAGGCTGTGGATCGCGGAAGTTGATCCCAAGATTGCTGAGTAGATGTGCAGACCAGCTAGCACATCTAACTCTCATTTATCAGCACTGCTAGTACAGTGTAAATGGTCTTCTCTGTGGAAAAAGGGGGAAAAATTCACAAAAGAAAGAGCAGGACAGAAATCAGCGACTACAAACCAGTGTCCTCCTGTCAATCATTCCAGATCCTTGAGACAATAATCTCAGATTAAATGACGGAGTTTTTTTGACTACCACTCCTTCTTTGTGACCGCCAGTATGGCTGTAGAAAAGTTACTCTGCTGCTGATCTTTTTGTTACTCCACTAAGTACCACCAGTCACTGGATGAATCCAAAGTCAGCTGTGTAGTAGCGCTGGACATTGCTGGTGCTTTTAGAGTATGGCACCAGGGACTCTTGGGAAAAAATTTCAAGCACTGGGAAATTTCAAGCTGTACACTGTCTTCTCAGTGATTACCTTCAAGGTAGATCTCTAATTATAATTCTCAACGGGGCAGAGTCAGCAAGACATCTATTGAAGAAGTGTTCCACAGGAGAGTGTGCTTGGGCCATTGTTATGGAATGTCTACTTCAATTATCTTCATCTCATCCCAGTCCATGCATATGCAGACGACAGTACTCTGACATTTGCTTATCCAAGAGAAATGCCAGCTGCTCTAAGCTACATCGGTCACCAGCTAAGAGCTATATCAGCCAGGGAAACCGATGGCAATTAACATTTACACCTGAGAAAACACGAATGATGATGGTCTCTAGGCACCATGATATTAATGAAGGAGCAGCAGTATGAATAGGAGAGTGTTGGTACCTGGGGAAGAAGTTATTATCCTTGCGGTGAAATTTGACTCCAAACTGACCATGAAGAACCACGTTGTAAATCTTGCAAACAAGGCAGCCAGAGGCTTACAGCACTTCGATGTATCTCGCATCTGCTCGACAGTAGAAGTTGCAAGATTCTTTGCTAGGCACAAATACGCTCACACCTTGAGTATGCTCCACTTTCTTGGATTACCTGCCTCAATCTCATCTGTGACTTCTTGACAAAGCAAGACGCCTCATCTCTCGCCTGGACCCAGCCTGGATAGATTTGTCATTTCAGCAGAGCCTTCAACACCGGAGGGATGTGTACTGACTTACTGTTATGTACAAGACCAATATTGTTAAAGTACCACACTTGGCTCCCCTCCGAGGACAACGAAGTAAGCTTCTACAAAACAAGACGGGCAGCCAGCAGCAACATCTGCTGACTGTACACTTCCCCAGAACATCACTTCATCTGAGATCAATATATATATATATATATATATATATATATATATATATATATATATATATATATACTATATATATATATATATATATAATATAATATTATTATGAACGAGTGGTGATCAATAACAACACTGCGCTAGCCAGAGTTCGATACCATGTTGTACTGGCCCGTCATTGTGAGCGAGAACCACATGCCGCTTTAAAGCTCCAACACCTCCGTATGTCCTCGGACCATGGTAAAACACATAGCTCTGTGCTGTACTCACCTAATTGTGGTTGCAGGGTCGAGACTCAGCTCCTGGCCCGCCTCTTCGCTGTCCGCTACTGGGTCTCTGCTCTCCCTGCTCCATGAGCTTTATCATACCTTGTCTTAAAACTATGTATAGTTCCCGCCTCCACTATATCGTTCGCTAGACTATTCCACTTCCCTAACTACTCTATGGCTGAAGAGGTGCTTCCTAACATCCCTTTGACTCATCTGAGTCTTCAGCTTCCAGTTGTGTCCCTTGTTTCTGTGTTCCCTCTCTGGAACATCCTGTCACTATCTACCTTGTCGATTCCCTGCAGTATTTTGTATGTCGTTATCATGTCTCCTCTAACCCTTCTGGCTCCTCCAGTGTTGTTAATCCTATTTCCCTCAACCTTTCTTCATATGGCAGTCCCCTGAGCTGTGGAACTAGCTGTGTGCTTTGTTCTTGTAGGATTGGGTGGTCCTGTGGGTAAAGGCTCACAATGGCGGGCCAATACAACATGGAGTTCCGAACCCTAGCTTGCAGATGTTATTGTGTCTCTCTCTCTCTCTCTCTCTCTCTCTCTCTCTCTTATATATATATATATATATATATATATATATATATATATATAGATTCATTCATTTCATTCATTGATATATAGTTAGATAGATAGACAGACAGATAGATAGAGAGAGTTAGAGAGAGAGAGATCATCTCTCTTTTCCTTAGCCCTCACATCAGTCCACTCCTTCCTCTTAAAGGCAAATCTTAATTACCCAGCATCAAAGCAGCAACAGCCACCACCTCAAACAGCCTGCTTGAACCACTCCAGTCTGCTCCTTGGTTAATATCACTGCGATTCTTATCGCTGTAAAACCAGGGAATACTGTAAGCCAGGTAATATCCTCTTCTTCATTGCCATCCCACTAGCATTTTTATCCTAAAAAAATGTTCACTTATACACATTTATTGAACTGCGATGTTAGCGCAGTTTCCGACGAACAAGTTACTGAACGAGTGATGGTGAGTGTACTTTCTTCATTCAGTTGTTCTATCGCAAACAAGCGATACAAGATGCCATAACAACCATCGATGGGGGGAAGAGTGAGCTATCCATTCAACTCCCACAGGGTATATATATATATATATATATATATATATATATATATATATATATATATATATATATATATATATATATACATACCCTAATTGTTTTACATGATGGTAGGATTGCTGGTGTCTTTTCTGTCTCATAAACATGCAAAGATTTCAGGTACGTCTTGCTAATTATACTTAGGTCACTACACAAGTATACACACAGGGGTCAGTCCTGGGACCGGTGCTGTTTCTGTGGTATTTGTTAACGATTTGACGGAATAGACTCCGAAGTGTCCCTGTTTGCAGATGATGTGAAGTTGATGAGAAGAATTCAGTCGGACGAGGACCAGGAGACAGAACTACAAAGGGATCTGGACAGGCTGCAAGCCTGGTCCAGCAATTGGCTCCTGCAGTTCAACCCCACCAAGTGCAAAGATCATGAAGATTGGGAAGAGCAAAGAGAAGACCGCAGACGGAGTACAGTCAAGGGGCGAGACTACAAACCTCACTCAAGAAAAAATATCTTGGGGTGAGTATAACACCAGCATCTCCTGAGGCGCACATCAACCAAAATAACTGCTGCAGCATATGGGCGACTAGCAAACCTAAGAACAGCATTCCGACATCTTAATAAGGAATCGTTCAGAACCCTGTACACTGTGTACGTTAGGCCCATACTGGAGTATGCAGCACCAGTTTCATTACCCATACCTAGCCCAGAAGCACGTAAAAACTAGAGAAAGATGCATAGGTTTGCATCAAGACTAGTCCCGGAGCTAAGAGGTACGTCCTACGAGGAGAGGTTAAGGGAAATCGACCTGACGACACTGGAGGACAGGAGAGATAGGGGGACATGATAACGACATATAAAATACTGAGAGGAATTGACAAGGTGGACAGAGACAGAATGTTCCAGAGTTGGGACACAGCAGCAAAAGGGTCACAGTTGGAAGTTGAAGACTCAGATGAATCACAGGGATGTTAGGAAGTATTTCTTTATTCACAGAGTGGTCAGGAAGTGGAATAGCAGGAAGTGATGTAGTGGAGGCAGGATGTCAAAGCTTCAAGAGGTATGATGGCTCGACGAAAAAGGGATATTGTTAGCCCATTAGCGGCCAGTGAAGAGGAGGGGCCAGGGCTATGGCTCGACCCCTGCAACCACAACTAGGTGAGTACAACTAGGTGAGTACACCTATTTTCTTAATAGTTCGTGTTCTTTTTAATTCCTATTATTTCCATGGAGAAGTGGAGCAGAATTCTTCCTCCATAACCCATGCTTGTCGTAAGAGGCAACTAAAATGCCGGTAGCAAAGGGACTTGTAGCCCCTTCTCCTGTATAAATTACAAAATTTAAAAGAAAAACCGTTTATCTTTTTAGGTCACCCCTGACTCGGTGGAGATACGCTCGTTTTGTTGAAGAAAACCTACAAATAATTGTTCATATGTACACTATTACTCTTCACATCAAGATAGAGTTAAAGTGTCGGTTTTCTCTTCTATGTTTTTGAGAGCTTTACGCATTTGTAGTCCAGAGTTCATAGATGAAGAAATCTCTAAAATTTATGAAATAGCTAATGATTTAAAATACCCAAGAAACATAATTGATAAATCTTTTAAAATAGCTAGAAATACTTTTACAATCCAAAAGGACAACCAACCTTATTCAACAAAAATATGTTGGTTCTCCCTTACCATGAAAACTTGGTTGATATGCTCATTTCAAGAATTTTAATATCAATGTTGTATTTAAAAATCTTGATACAGTAAAAGACTTTTGATAAAAAATTCCCCCCAAAATGCTGACGGATGTGTCTATAAGATTCCCTGTAAAATATGCGATAAAGTTTATTATGGTCAAACTGGTAAAAGTCTTGAACTAAGATTAAAACAACATAAATATAGCATTAGAACTGGACAAGATTCTAATGCTCTATTTATTCATGTGAAGACTTTAACCATCCAATTGATTTTCAAAATGCTGAGAAGGTTGTATCAAGCAAGTCCATGGTTGAGAGGAATATAATAGAATCATGTTTTATTTAAAGCAGTTTTGAAAATAATATGAATATTTCTTTTGGTTTATATAAATTGGATTCATTTATAATTAATAAAATTTGGGAAGAATTTAATGATAAATTGGACTAATCTTAATTCTTGGGAAGAGTTTCAGGTCCTTTCTTATGTTCCTCTTCACAGAGTCGTAGATGTTTTTGGGGTTGAAAAATTCTGTTAGTGGGATGGTTACGTACTGTGAGGTGTTTCTTTGTTAGTGTGATGTGACTGTGAGGGTATTCTGCCCTTTATAAACCTTCTTTCAGTTTCCTTTTATAGTTCCTTGATAATGTGAGTAGTCACGAAAGCGCTTGGAATTCTTCTACTTATTCATAGTGGTTTCTTGCATATTTTATATCACTTTTATATATATATTTTTATATATATATATATATATATATATATATATATATATATATATATATATATATATATATATATATATATATATATATATGCTAGAATTCGCAAGAGCAGGCGAAATATTCACAAACACTGATCTCTGGCCGACGGAGACTCGAACCTACGAACCTCATGACAAGGTACGCAGTGCTTTGCCGACCGTACCACACTGGTCCAATACCTGGCATCCAGCTTTCGCTAGACGTTATTCCAAGGCAGCCAGCTTTCAGGCAGGAGGCTTACAGCATTTCATCTCATCCCCTGCATGCATCGACACAACTAGAGATTTTTACGTGCCTAATTGGTAAAACTGGTCAATTAGCAAGAACTCATTCTAAAATTAAGTCTTTTCTAAAATTTTTCTTATACGTTTAAAGATATATTTTTTCATTAATGTTAATGTAAAAATAAAAACTTGTACCAAAAGAAACGTAGAAAACTTACCTAACCTTATTATAACAAGCGCAATTTAATTTAGCCTAACCCAACTAAATATATTTTAGATACGTTTACAATAATTTAATAATAAACAAACACAATGAAATGTATTTTTTTCGTTAGGTTCAGAATGATCTTTGCGAAATTATTGCATACACAAATTTTCGCTTGTCTTATATATCAAGAAGAGCGTTGCTATTTAAGCCAAAATCGCAGGTTTTACCTAATCGGCACGACATATACATATACATACATACATACATACACACGGCTAGCGCTCTTTCTTCACGCACGGAGGGCCCGGGTTCAACCCGGCGGCCGAAACATTTCGAAGTGTTTCGTTACACACACACACACACACACACACATACATACAACAGGCCTAGTGTCTAATCGACATGTGCCTAGGACAAAGTGGTAACTAACTAACTAACATACATACACACATCTTGGTTTTTTTTTTTCATAATAGTTCTTGATCTTTATTTCCTCTATTCTCCATGCGTAAGTGGAGAAGAATTTCCTTCGTAACCCATGTGTTTTCGTATGAGGCGACTAAATGCCGGGAGCAATGGGCTAGTAACCCCATCACCTGTAGAAAATACTAAAAAGACAAGACGAAAAGCTTTATAAAATTGCGAGGATGTAGTAGATAAGAAAAGATGATTGCTAAAGTTATGAATGAAAGAAGTTGGATGTCCTGGCTCTAAGCGAAACAAAGCTGAAGGGGGTAGGCGAGTTTCAGTGGGGAGAAATAAATGGGATTAAGTCAGGGGTATCTGAGAGAGTTAGAACTAAGGAAAGGGTAGCAATAATGTTGAAGGATCAGTTATGGAAGGAGAAGAGGGAATATAAATGTATAAATTCAAGGATTATGTGGATTGCAAATGATAAAGGGGGGTTATTTGATTGAACTTTGTATAGAAAGGTTTATAGTTAATACATATTTTAAGAAAAAAAGGAAAATAAGTATACAAGAAATGTAGTGTGTTGGACTACGTATTGGTAGATAAAAGACTGTTGAGTAGACTTCAAGATGTACATGCTTATAGAGGGGCTACGAATATATCAGATCACTTTTTAGTTGTAGCTAAAGTGAGAGTAAAAGGTAGATGGGATGCAAGGAAAATGGAAGAGCAAGTAAGAGAGAGGTGAAGGTTTATAAGGTAAAGGAGGAGGCAGTTGGGGTAAGATATAAAAACAATTGGGGATAGATGAGCTAGTGAGAGTATAGGCAAGGGGGTTGAAGATGTTTGGGGTAGGTTTAAGAATGTAGTGTGAGAGTGTGTAGAAGTTTGTGGTTACAGGAAAGTGGGTGCTGGAGGGGAAAAGAGCGATTGGTGGAATGATGTAAAGAGAGTAGTAAGAGAGAAAAGTTAGCATATGAGAGGTTATAACAAAGTAGAAGTGTGCAAGGAGGGAGGAGTATGGAGAGAAAAGAGAGTTAAGAGAATGGTGAAGCAATGTAAAAGAGAGCAAATGAGAGAGTCAGTGAGATGTTATCAACAAATTTTGATGAAAATAAGAAAACGTTTTGGTGTGAGATTAATAAGTTGAGGAAACCTAAGGAACGAATGGATTTGATAGTTACCAATAGGAGAGTTATTAAAGGGAGAGTTAGAGGTATCGGGAAGATGGAGAGAATATTTTGAGGAATTGTTAAATGTTGACGAAGACAGGGAAGCTGTGATTTCGTGTATAGGGCAAGGAGGAATAACATCTTGTAGAAGTGTGGAAGCGTCAGTTGTGAGTGTGGGGGAAGTTCGTGAGGCAGTGGGTAGAATGAAAGTGGGTAAGGCAGCTGGAATTGATGGGATAAAGATAGAAATGTTAAAAGCAGGTGGGGATATAGTTTTGGAGAGGATGATGCTTTTATTTATTAAATGTATGGAAGAGGGTAAGGTACCTAGGGATTGGCAGAGAACATGCATAGTTCCTTTGTATAAAGTCAAAAGTAACAAAAAGAGTGCAAAAATTATAGGGAAATAAGTCAGTTGAGCATTCCTGTCAAAGTGTATGGTAAAGTTCTTATTGAAAGAATTAAGAGTATGACGGAGAGTAGGACAGCAGATGAACAAGGGGGCTTTAGGAAGGGTAAGGGGTATGTAGTAAAGAGGTTCTTGTGGCATGGATTTGGAAGAGTTTTTACGAGGAAAGTGAGGCTTAGGATCGAGTATGTAGGAGAGAGTGAGATTATTTCCCAGTAAAAGTAGGCCTTAGACAAGGATGTGTGATGTCACAATGGTTGTTCAATATATTTATAGATGGAGTTGTAAGAGAAGTGAATGCTCGGGTGTTGGCAAGGGGTGTGGGGTTAATAGATAAAAACCTAACACAAAGTGGGAGTTGTCACAGTTGCTCTTTGCTGATGACACTGTGCGTTTGGGAGATTCTGAAGAGAAGTCACAGAGGTTCATGGATGGGTTTGGTAGGGTATGTAAAAGAAGAAAATTAAAAGTGAATATAGGAAAGAGTAAGGTGATGAGGATAACAAAAAAATTATGTACCGAAAGATTGGATATCAGATTGGAGGGAGAGAGTAAGGAGGAGGTGAATGTATTCATATATTTTGGAGTCGATGTGTCAGCACATGGGTCTATGAAAGATGAGGTGAATCATAGAACTGACGAGGGCAAAAAGGTTAGTTGTGCACTGAGGAGTCTGTGGAGACAAAGAACTTTGTCCATGGAAGCAAAGAGGGGAATGTATGAGAGTATAGTTATACCAACACTCTTATATGGGTGTGAAGCATGGGTGATGAATGTTGCAACAAGGAGAAGGCTGGAGGCAGTGGAGATGTCATGTCTGATGGCAATGTGTGATGTGAATATAATGCAGAGAATTCGTAGTTTGTTGTTCAGGTGGCTTGGACATGTAGAGAGGATGGAACAATATAAAATGACTTCGGGAGTGTATAAATCTGTAGTGGAGGGAAGGCGGAGTAGAGGTCGGCCTTAGAAAGGTTGGAGGGAGGGGGTAAAGGAGGTTTTGTTTGCGAGGAGCCTGGATTTCCAGCAAGCATGTGTGAGTATGTTAGATAGGAGCAAATGGAGACGAATCGTTTTTAGGACTTGAAGGAGGTGAAAGATTTTTTTTTTTCGTCCCAACCCTAAATGGTGGGAAACGGCCGATTTGTTAATAAATATATGTATATATATATATATATATATATATATATATATATATATATATATATATATATATATATATATATATATATATATATATATATATATATATATATATATATATTATATATATATATATATATATATAATATATATATATATATATATATATATATATATATATATATATATATATATATATATATATATATATATATATATATATAAAGAGACAGATAGCAGTAAGCAGGACTTGATACTGCTACTGGGGACGGTCAAGATTCCCAGGCAGCTCTTAGTCACTCGGCCACACAAGTGCCACATAAGCTGGGCAACTTGATTCACAAGCCATGTTTCTTTCTCAGTTTGATCACGTCAGTGAGCCTCATGCATGGATTCAAGCTATTTCAATCTCCTCAAGTATATTCTGACCTCTCAAGCGATTTTTATGTCAATGCACCACGCAGAAACAACCTCCTTGGAATCCCATAAAAAATGCCCCATTTTGAAGTCTCCAATAACCTATACTTATCATAGTTCAAAGATTCCACTAGAAGTTTAACACTATTGTAGTCCTCCTTAAATGCACTGAATGAGCCATGGGGAGAGATGGATACTTGTTCCCATTGTGCAGAAGTACAGTTTCAAGAGGAGCTGTCAGTGAAGAGTCTCCAGTCATCTGGATTGCAATTCCAATTGCATCAAACAGGGCTGATACATCATTACAGTAGCACAACTTGTCTTCATTAGTGAAGAAGCTTGAGAAATGTTGGTGACGTTTTTTGGCTTGTCACTTGCACACTTTCATCCACCAAGTCACACTCCTTGAACCTTGAAATCAAAAGCTCAGCATTTGACATTGCTCATACCAAGATCTCTGATAAGGTCATTGAGGTCTGTTTGGTTTGGGTAGTAAGGATTCCTGCCAACAGCTGCATCTGTGAGATCATAGTCTTGTTCACTGTGCTCTTCATTTTTTGATTTGCTGCTTTCTTCTTCTGACGTTTGACTTCTTTCTGGAGGTGTAGGTACAGGAAGATCAGCACTGTGTGGTACTGGTGCAATAGAAGAGGGAAGGTCTGGATAAGAAATAGCAGGTGCATTTTTCCCAGTTCAGAGTTTGGAAGGATCCACCAGGCAGAAGTAGCAGTGGGTTGAGTGATCAGTGGGTTGACGACATATTCTAGGAACAGCAAACTTCATGGCTCTTGTTTCTCCTCTATACCATCCTGTAAAAGAACAAAATAATTAGTTTCTGTTACTATACATTTCATTTATAAAATGTTCCTATTCAAGATTTTACCCTTCATATAACTAATAAGTTTCTTACCTTCCAATGTTTTCTTACAATGCTCACAAGCAACATGAGGTGCCCAGGTCTTGTCTGGGTCCCCAACTGCCATGTCAAAATATGCTTTGTAAGCTTCACACGTTTTTTTAGATGCTGTTACAGAGAATTTCTTTGCTCTTGTCTTAATGAATTGACCACATATTTAGCAGAATGCATCTGGAGAATGATTGCAACCTCTTGATGCCATTTCACTTCATCTGATGTGTCTTCTCAGGCAGCCAGAGCTGAACTGAATGCTGGTTTGTGAGTCCCTGTGTTTATATTTGCCAACAAAACCCTAGAACATAATAGTTTTACATCAGTCTTTGTTGAAAGTGTTCCAGAAGTGTCCTGACCACAAAAGCAAAGTTTTGGAATCAAAATTGCTTTTATAAATTTTGTTTAGTTACAAAGAACTGGGAAATGATGCTTATTTCCCAGTAACACGACAAAAGTGAAATTTTGTTACATAGTGTTATCACTCAGTTCAAAGCAGGATTCGAATCTGCACACACTGCATCAAAGTAAACCACTCAGTGGGATCTGGCTGAGTGGCTTAAGTACCGCGTACCTTGATGCTGCTGCTGCTCTTAACTAAGAGAAACACTTTCATCATCATTCACTCCATCACTGTCTTGCCAGAGGAGCGCCTACACTACAGTTAAAAAAAATTCATCATAACACCCCTTCCTCGGAGCGCAGGCAGTGTACTTCCCACCTCTAGGACTCAAAGTCCGGCTAACTGGTTTCCCAGAATCCCTTTATAAATGTTACTTTGCTCACCCTCAAACAGCACGTCAGATCATAAAAAAAACATATGTTTCTTTACTTGATGCTTGCTGGAAGCCCAAGCCCTCGTACACAAATTCTCCTTACCCCTCCTCTAACATTTCCTAGACGACCCCTACCCTGTGAGCTTTAACCAGGTCCAAATAGGGAAAGAGACAGAAAAGAGAAGGGGACTCTCATTCCAAACAATAACATTTCCTCCCTCCTCCTTCTCAGCACTATCCTAGTAGGCACTCGACTCTTTTCAGCAAAGTAAAATGAGGTTAAATTTGCATTTATTTCATCTAATTATTTTGTATTTATGTATTAAGCAATGTTTAAATTACATATTTTATTATTAAGCAGTGTTTAAATTAGTTTATACAACCCCATCAATGTATAATATACCAATAACAATAGGATTTTCTTGTCATGGGAACGGATTAATCGTTTTCCCTATATTTTTTATGGGAAAATTGTTTGGTATACGTCCTGTTTGGTATAAGTCCAAGGTCCTGAACGGATTAAGGACGATATATATATATACAATATAATATTTGTCGTGCCGAATAAGTAAAACTTGGCTTTGGCTTAAATAGCAACACTTTCTTGCCGAATAAGCAAGCTGAAAATTTGTGCATGCAAAAATTTCGCAAAAATCATTCTGAACCAAACAAAAAAATATATTTCTAGAGTTTGTTTATTATTAAATTACTGTAAACTTATTTAAAATATATTAGATGGAGGAGAGATGTTAATGTTGCAGATTAAACTGTAGTGTAGGCATTCCCTGGCAAGACAATGATGGAGTGAATGATGATGAAAGTTTTTTTTTTTCGGCACCCTGCCTTGGTGGAAACGGCCGATGAGTTAATAAAAATAATAGGCTAAATTAATTGTTTTTCTTATAATAAGGTTAGGGAAGTTTTCTAAGGTTCTTTTGGTACAAAAATTAATTTTTTCATTAACATGAATTAAAAATATATATCTTTAAAATTATAATTGGAAATTTTAGAAAGGACTTAATCTTAAATGAGTTCTTGCTTAATTGATTAGTTTTACCTATTCGGCACGATATATATATATATATATATATATATATATATATATATATATATTTATTATATATATATATATATATATATATATATTATATATATATATATATATATATATATATATATATATATAATATATATATATATATATATATATATATATGTATATATATATATATATAATATATATATATATATATATATATATATATATATATATATATATATATATATAATATATATAATTGTGAGTGTGTACTCACCTCGTTGTGGTTTCAGTGGTCGAGTCACAGCTCCTTTCCCAGCCTCTTCACTGGTCTCTCTTGGTCACTCTTCGTGTTCCATGAGCTTTATCATACCTCTTCTTAAAGCTATGTATGGATCCTGCCTCCACTACATCACTTCCTAGACTATTCCACTTTCTGACAACTCTGTGATGGAAAAAAACGTCCTCTGTGTGTGTACTCACCTAGTTGTTGTTGCAGGTGTCGAAACATAGCTCCTGGCCCCGCCTCTTCACTGGCCGCTACTGGGTCACTTTCCTGCGCCATGAGCTTTATCATACCTCTTCTTAAAGCTTATATGGAACCTGCCTCCACTACATAGCTTCCCAAACTATTCCACTTCCCGACCACTCTGTGACTGAAGAAATACTTCCTAACATCCCTGTGATTCATCTGAGTCTTCAACTTCTAACTGTGTCCCCTTGTTGCTGTGTCCCATCTCTGGAACATTCTGTCCCTGTCCACCTTGTCAATTCCTCTCAGTATTTTATATGTCGTCATCATGTCCCCCCTATCTCTCCTGTCCTCCAGTGTCGTCTTGTCGATTTCCCTTAACCTCTCTTCGTAGGACATACCCCTTAGCTACGGGACTAGTCTCGTTGCAAACCTTTGCACTTTCTCTAGTTTCTTTACGTGCTTGGCTAG
Source organism: Cherax destructor (assembly GCA_009830355.1). Lineage (NCBI taxonomy): Eukaryota > Metazoa > Arthropoda > Malacostraca > Decapoda > Parastacidae > Cherax > Cherax destructor. Next base: position 22,851 of record WNWK01016880.1, read on the forward strand.
GTGTGGGTTCCAAACTGGTGCTGCGTACTCCAATATGGCCCTAACGTGTGTGTGTGTGTGTGTGTGTGTGTGTGTGTGTGTGTGTGTGTGTGTGTGTGTGTGTGTGTGTGTGTTGTGTCATAAGAGACGACCAAAATACGGGGAGTAATGGGCTAGTAACCCCTCCTGTATAAATTACTAAAAATAATATTAAGAAAATCTTGATAAAGATGGGATGCTTGAATGTTCATCAATATAAGGCAGATGATAAGAAAAAGCTGATTGCCAGTGTTAAGAATGAAAAGAGCTTGGATGTCCTACCTCTAAGTGAAGCAAAGGTGAAGGGGTTAGGGGAATTTCAGTGGAGAGAAACAAATGGGACTAGGTAAGGAGTATCTGAGAGTAAGAGCTGAGGAAGGGGCAGCAATAATGTTGAAGGATCTGTTATGAAAGGAGAAGAGCGAATATAAATACATAAAAAAAAATTAAACGACTCAGCGGTATTCCACCGAGGCAGGGTGATCTAAAAAGAAATTTAGTAATGTTTATAGGACAAGGGGTTACTGCTCCTTATGACACGCATGGCTTACAAAGGAAGAATTCTGTTCCACTTCCCCATGGAGAAAATTTAATTATGTGGATTAATATACGGTGGGATGCAAAAAGTGGGTTATAAAATATGTTTATACACCTGGAGATTCAAATAGTAGGTTGGTAGTCAGCAACCACACAGGGAGGTACTACCGTCCTGCCAAGTGAGTGTAAAACGAAAGCGTATTTGTTTTACATGATGGTAGGATTGCTGGTGTCTTTTTTCTGTCTCATAAACATGCAAAATTTCAGGTACGTCTTGATACTTCTACTTACACTTAGGTCACACTACACATACATGTACACATTTATGTATACACACTCATCTGAGTATTATTTGATTTTATCTTAATAGTTCTTGTTCTTATTGCTTTTCCTTTCATATACATGGGGAAGTGGAATAAGAATCTTTCCTCCGTAAGCCATGCGTGTTGTAAAAGTCAACTAAAATGCCAGGAACAATGGGCTAGTAACCCCTTTTCCTGTATAGATTTACTAAAAAGAAAAAGAAGAAAACCGTCAAAGTGGGATGTTTGAATGTGCGTGGATGTTGTGCGAATGATAAGAAAGAGATGATTGTGGATGTTTTGAATGAAAAGAAGCTGGATGTCCTGGCTTTAAGTGAGACAAAGCTGAAGGGGGTAGGAGAGTTTCAGTGGGGAGAAACAAATGGAATTAGGTCAGAGGTTTCAAATAGAGTTAGAACTAAAGAAGAAGTGGCGATAATGTTGAATAATCAGTTATTGCAGGTAAAGAGGGAATATAAATGTATAAATTCAAGGATTACGTGGAGTAAAATAAGGTTGGATGTGAAAAGTGGGTTATAGTAAGTGTTTATGCACCTGGATAAGAGAGAAGTGTAGAGGAGAGAGAGAGATTTTGGGAAATGTTGAGTGAGTGTGTGGGGAGTTTTGAACCAAGTGAGAAAGTAATTGTGGTTGGGGATCTTAATGCTAAAGTTGGTAAAATGTTGTGGAGAGAGTAGTAGGTAAATTTGGGGTGCCAGGGGTAAATGTGAATGGGGAACCATAATTGGTTTGTAGAAAGGGTTTGGTAATAAGTAATACATATTTTATGAAAAAGAGGATAAATAAATATACAAGGTATGATATAACACGTAAGGAAAGTAGTTTGTTAGATTATGTATGAATGGATAAAAGGTTGATGGGTAGGCTTCAGGATGTACATGTTTATTGAGGGGCAACAGATATATAGGATTATTATTTAGTTGTAGCTACAGTTAGAGTAAAAGGTAGATGGGACAAAAAGAAAATGGCAACAGCAGGTAAGAGAGAGGTAAAAGTGTATAAACTAAAGGAGGAGGAAGTTAGGGTGAGATATAAACAACTATTGGCAGAAAGGTGGGCCATGCAAGTATGAGTAGTGGGGTTGAAGAGAGTTGGGATAGTTTTAAAAATGTAGTATTAGGGAAAGTGGGGCAGAAGTTTGTGATATAGAAGGGTGGGTGCAGGAGGAAAGAGGAGTGAGTGGTGGAATGAAGAAGTAACGGTGTGATAAAAGAGAAAAAGGTAGCTTATCAGAGGTTTTTACAAAACAGAAGTGTTAATAGAAGAGCAGAGTATATGGAGAGTAAAAGAAAGGTGAAGAGAGTGGTGAGAGAGTGCAAAAGAATAGCAGATGAAAGAATGGGAGAGATTCTGTCAAGAAATTTTGCTGAAAACAAGAAAAAAATTTGGAGTGAGATAAACAAGGTAAGAAAGCCTAGGGAACGAATGGATTTGTCAGTTAAAAACAGAGTAGGGGAGTTAGTAGATGGGGAGCTGGAGGTATTAGGTAGATAGCGGGAATATTTTGAGGAACTTTTAAATGTCGATGAAAAAAGGGAGGCGGTAATTTCATGTACTGGCCAGGGAGGTACAACATCGTTTAGGAGTGAAGAAGAGCAGGTTGTGAGTGTGTGGGAGGTGCGTGAGGCATTACGTAGAATGAAAGGGGGTAAAGCAGCTGGAATTGACGGAATCATGACAGAAATGTTAAAGCAGGGGATATAGTGATGGAGTGGTTGGTATTTTTGTTTAATAAATGTATGAAAGAGGGAAGGTACCTAGGGATTGGCAGAGAGCATGTATAGTTCCTATATATAAAGGGAGGGATAAAAGAGAGTGTAAAAATTATAGGGGAATAAGTTTACTGAGTATACCAGGTAAAGTGTATGGCAGGGGTTATAATTGAAAGATGAGCAAGGAGGCTTTAGAGTGAGTAGGGGATGTGTAGATCAAGTGTTTACAGTGAAGCATATATGTGAACAGTATTTAGATAAAGGTAGAGAAGTTTTCATTGCATTTATGGATTTAGAAAAGGCATATGATAGAGTGGATAGGGAAGCAATGTGGCAGATGTTGCAAGTGTATGGAATAGGTAGTAAGTTACTGAAGGCTGTAAAGAGTTTTTATGAGGATAGTGAGGCTCAGGTTAGGGTGTGTAGGAGAGAGGAGATTACTTCCCGGTAAAAGCAGGGTCTTAGACAGGGATGTAATGTCTCCATGGTTGTTTAATATATTTATAGATGGAGTTGTAAAAGAAGTAAATGCTAGGGTGTTGGGGAGAGGGGTGGGATTAAATTATGGGGAATTAAATGCAAAATGGGAGTTGACACAGTTACTTTTTGCTGTTGATACTGTGCTTATGGGAGATTCTAAAGAAAAGTTGCAGAGGTTAGTGGACGAGTTTGGGAGGGTGTGGAAAGGTAGAAATTTGAAAGTGAACAAATGTAAGAGTAAGGTGATGAGGGTATCAAACGATTTAAATAAAGAAAAATTGGATATCACATTGTAGAGAGGGATTATGGAAGAAGTAAATGTTTTCAGATATTTGGGAGTTGACGTGTCAACGGATGGGTTTATGAAGGGTGAGGTTAACCATAGAATTGATGAAGGAAAAAAGGTGAGTGGTGCGTTGAGGTATCTGTGGAGACAAAAAACGTTATCCATGGAAGCAAAGAAGGGAATGTACGAAAGTATAGTGGTACCAACACTCTTATATGGGTGTGAAGCATGGGTTGCAAATTCTGCAGCGAGGAGGAGGCTGGAGGCAGTGGAGATGTCCTGCCTAAGGGCAATGTGTGGTGTAAATATTATGCAGAAAATTCGGAATGTGGAAATTAGGAGAACGTGTGGAGTTACTAAAAGTATTTGTCAGAGGGCTGAAGAGGGGTTGTTGAGGTGGTTTGGTCATTTAGAGAGAATGGATCAAAGTAGAATGACTTGGAGAGCGTATACATCTGTAGGGGAAGGAAGGTGGGGTATGGGTCGTCCTAGAAAAGGTTGGGGGGAGGGGGTAAAGGAGGTTTTGTGGGCGAGGGGCTTGGACTTCCAGCTAGCATGTGTGAGCGTGTTAGATAGGAGTGAATGGAGACGAATTGTTTTTGGGACCTGACGAGCTGTTGGAGTGTGAGCAGGGTAACATTTTGTGAAGGGATTCAGGGAAACCAGTTAATTGATTTAGTTGGACTTGAGTCCTGGAAATGGGAAGTACAATGCCTGCACTTTAAAGGAGGGGTCTGGGATAGTGACAGCTGGGAGGGACTATTCTCGGCTGTCGTATCTGAGCGCCTCTGCAAAGACAGTGATTATGTATGAGTGTAGTGAAAGTGTTGAATGATGATGAAAGTATTTTCTTTTTGGGGATTTTCTTTCTTTTTTGGGTCACCCTGCCTCGGTGGGAGACGGCCGACTTGTTGAAAAAAAAAAAAAAAACTGGAGAAGATGGAAGAATACAATCGAGAGATTTCAGATGTTAAGCGAGTGTTTAGGAAGTTTTTGTAGGGGACATGAATGCTAAAGTTGGAGAAGCTAGAGAGGTTGTGGTAGATAAGTTTGTGGTGCATATGTAACTGATAATGGGGACCTTTGATTGAACTTTGTATAGAAATGGATTTGGTAATATGTATACAATTTTTACACAAAAAAAGATAGTTATACAAGTTATAATATATAGCTAATGATAGTAGTTTATTGGACTATGAAGTGGTAGATAAAGGAATGATTGGTTGCCTTCATGATTTGCATGTTTATAAAGGGGTCACAAATATATCAGATCGTTTTTTAGTTGTAGCTACAG